>NXFV01000318.1:0-77427 GCA_002803225.1 Gamarada debralockiae | reverse complement strand
GCTGAAGAGCTGGAAGTGCAAGTGATGGAGACTAGCAAGAGGAAGCTGGGCGCGGAGCATCCTTCCACGCTGACCAGCATGGCTAACCTGGCGGCAACGTACAGGAATCAAGGCCGATGGAAGGAGGCTGAAGAGCTGGAAGTGCAAGTGATGGAGACTAGCAAGAGGAAGCTGGGCGCGGAGCATCCAGACACACTATCCAGCATGGCTAGCCTGGCGGCAACGTATAGCAATCAAGGCCGATGGAAGGAGGCTGAAGAGCTGGAAGTACAAGTGATGGAGACAAGAAAGAGGAAGCTGGGCGCGGAGCATCCAGACACGCTGACTAGCATGGCTAATCTGGCATCAACGTACGGCGATCAAGGCCGATGGAAGGAGGCTGAAGAGTTGCAAGCAACAGAGCTGGAGATATGCTCCAGGGTACTAGGCGCAGAGCATCCAGACACGTTGACTAGTATGGTCAATCTTGCGTTCGCGTGGAAACAATATGGCCGAGATGCAGAGGCTCTTGAACTAGTGGAGAAATGTGTACTGCTACAGAAGCGGGTCTTAGGTGTTAATCATCCCTATACTCTCTCTTCTTTGGCGACATTAAATAGGTGGCAGACGGAGTAGTTGGATATTAGCACATTAGCAGTCAAGGGTCCGTAATTCGACGACATAGCTTGCTAGTAGGAATTGAAATGAAAGTACAGTAATCCTATGCGACTGTCTAGTATTTTATAATATAAGATCTTTAGTGGGCCTATTAGGGATGAAATATCCACAATCAATAGAGTAACGTAGTAAGCTGGGTTTAACGAAAGTATTGGGTTTTTTCCCTCTTAGTACAGGGACGAATAAGGGTAATGTCACGGCACTACACAGAGGCCTTAAGAAGAGCATGATGGTATTTGAGAAACTAAACTAAGGAAGGAAAAGAATGAGATAAATGTATATCCCGACATAGTTAAGTGACGCCTGGACGTAATTGGGTGACGTCTGGCTGATGTCGTTATAGGTAAAGGCGACTCTGCAAGCTGCCATAGCTACATCTGCCTGTAAGGGTAATTAATAACGTTTCAAGCCTTGGAGAATCTATCGTTTGCTTAACGTATGTAATATACTGGGTTTGTTCTGAGGCTCGGTGCTAAGGCTTAATTTATACAGTGCAGTAGTAACAAGGCAGTGAATTCCCAGGATTACTTGCGTAGATGTATTAAACGTAGACAGGAGCGTAGTAATCTGGATGCAGGGAGAGAAGGAGCTAGCCATAATTATCCTAGTGCGGCCACAAGCGTCTTGGCAATGCGGCTAACTGAAAATTTCAAACGTCTAGCGATTGTTACATTTTCTTGTCGTCCTTCATGCACCACAAACGTCAAGTGACTTGGAGATCAGCACCCCTCCAACCCTCTTTGTATCTTTATAGTCCGATGATGGGAATTGAGTTCACCGGGTGATTTGCACCATTTGACGTCGGCTTGGTATTATTTCAAGTATAAGAAAGAGAGCAACGACTATGTCGGATCTTACTATTCTCTTTGGCTAGGCAGTCTTTTCATAGGCTAAGATGACACTCTCGAGTTTTTCGGGTTTGATAAAGTTCCTAGCAGCCACTTGTTGCGTGGATGCTATTCAGGCCTTTTCAAATTCTGCTCAGACAGATATAGTTGCTCACGATGTGGGGGAGTTGCTGGTGTTGGAAATGGAGTCGATGTGAGGAAAGAGGCGAGCTTAGGCCCTGGTGGCAACAGAAAACCTTTCAGGTTATCGCACAGATTATTTAACGAGATTGTTGCAGCCAAACGAGATTATTTTTTGTATGGCAGATAATTCGAAAAAGAGAAACTCCTTCGACGGAGTTTCTCCAATTTCGGTAATCCTGATTATCGCAACAGTCGCTAACATTTTTGACCGATAATCAGAGGCACAGATTATCGTCCAGATTGCCGTAGCCAAACAGGGCCTAGTCGCTAATATGACGGTTCCTGAACTTGGTGAGAATTACTTCCCTCCTTTTTCAACTCACCCACTGATACCCCCGGTTCTGCAACTGCACCTAATGTCAACAGACAATATCGTTTCTAAGTACTCCGACAACTCAGACTACGATTTCTCCCTCCGCTTCGCACCAGGAGCCGGAATCGGAGCAATGCACGATCTCTACGTGACCAACACCTCCCAGTACAACTCTTTGCAGAAGCTCAACTCCAAAAAATCTCGCCTGGAAACCCCGTTCTTGCAATTCGGGGAATGTCTCCATGGCGTTGGATCATTCAAGCAATCGATATTTCCTCAATCGATTGGGATGGTGGCTTCGTGTACACGGACTTGGTTCATAGGGTGGGACGAGCGATTGGAGGGGAGGCGAGGTCCATTGGGATTCATACCTGTCTTTCGCCGATGCTGGGTTTGGGGCTGGAGCCGAGATGGAGGAGAGGTGCGTGATGTGATTTTAGTGTGTATCAGAGGACTTACTGATGGATGGATAGTTGAGGAAGCTTGGGGTGAGGATATGTTGCTCACGAGTTACATGGGAGTGGCTATGGCATCTGGGATGTCAAAGAATGGATCTTTGTCAGATCCTGACGCCGTAACTCCTGTAGTCAAATATGAGGTGCCACAATCCCCAACAATTTTACAATGCTGATCTTCCAGATTTCGCTGCCCACAAAGTGGCCAAGGCGGAATAAACGGCGGTCCTTACATAGTCCTGGGAACTCGTCAGGTGATGAAAAATATGTTGCGGCCTTTCAAAGCAGTCATGGATTTAGGGGAACGAAAGGGGTGATGATGGCGTATTCAGAGATCGACGCCATTCCCTCACACATAAATCCCACTTTATAATAAGCTCTTGATGATTGGAGATTTGATGGGTTTGTGACTGCTGATGATACTGGGATGACTATGCTCGAGGGTCGACACATGTTACTTCTTCTCCTGCTGATGCAATACGGCAATGGTTCAATGCGGGTATGTTGGACCCGCGGCACTTGTTAATTGACATTCTAAGGCGAACTCAACTGCTCCACCTGCAGGCGGTGCGCCGTTTACGTTCTCGAAAGGGGATATGCATAAGATCCGTCTGGGGTTCCAAGCGTGGAACTTGTATCAGAAGTTTGAGAATGTGCAGTCTTTGAATGCTGAGATTGAGCTCTTTTGGAATCTGGTGGATCGCGGGAATTTGATACAAAAAGTAAGACATAGTCTCTAGATCTACTTCTGAAGTTACTACCTGTTTTGATTAGGCCGTCGAAATTGCCTCGGAAGCAGACGTAATCGTCCTCGCAGTAGGAGCAAACTGGGACTCCGACGGCGAAGGCGGCGACCACGCCACCTCTCCCTCTCAGCCAACCAGTCCCTCGTCACAGACGCCATCTTCGCTCTTAACAAACCCGTCATCCTCGTCCTACAAGGAGGCCGACCATTCGCTATCCCAGAATACTATTCCAAAGCTGCCGCAGTCATCAACGCCTTCTTCCGGGTCAATCAGGCGGGCAAGCTATTCTAATATCCTTTTTGGAAAGTTTAATGCTAGGGGGAGGGTACCGATTAGTGTTCCGGCTGATGTGGAGACGCTGCCGGTGTTTTATAACTACAAGGATACGGCGAGGTTTAGGGTTATGCGGATTTGAATTGGATGCCAAGTTATAGCTTTGGGTATGGGCTTTCTTATACGACTTTCTGGACAACCTCCTTTACTGTGAAGTCCTCTAGCGCCAGCCAAATCTTCAGTTCTGGGGATACGATCACATTTTCCGTGGAAATAGTGAATACTGGAGAAACAGAAGGGAGTTATGTTGCTTAGGTCTATTTGCTAGGGAGGGTATCGAGCATTCCCCTCACTGAAGCAGGTGATGCTTTCCAAAGAGTGTATTTGGATGTTGGTGAATGCAAAACGCTGGAGATGGAGTTGGAGGTTGATCGGTATTTGCCTATTTTGAATCGGGAGATGGAGTGGGAATTAGAAATGTGAGAGTACACGTTTGAATTATTGGAGGATTCAAGGTGGCATGCTGATACCGGTGTTAATGTTACGCTGAGTTGTATTTGAGGAGACCTCTGTAGAGTGTATTTTGTTGATAATGAATAGTTATTATAGACCATACAGAGTATTCAAAGAGAGAGGGCAAGAGATCAACTGATGCCTCTTCGTGGCCAGAGGCTTTGGTCTTGACTCTTGAGGGAGGGGCCAAATCTTCGCTGAGGCGGAGTGAGAAGATGAAAGGGGCTGACTAGATAATGCTATGACTACATAATCCTATTTCAAATTATGAAGAAAGAAAATGACGAATCTGCAGTAGGTCATTTGGACAATTCTCAGCCTGATGTCTTTTGATTCGTTCTTATTGACTAAAGGTATCGGATTAGGCAACCTCCTCAGAAATGCGGTCTGGCTCAGGTCCAAGTAGAACGAACACTACAAACGATGCAGTTCGTGCTGGCCTTTTTGACAGACCCAGGGCAGCCGGGCTATGAGACTGCTGTCCGAAAATGGGAAGATGGAGACCGACCCTCACGTCGTAGTCTTATACCAGGAGTGTTCATCGCGCTTATATGCTATTTTCACATGTTATACTGGCCGGTGGCATATTCAATGGAGTCGTGCTTAAAGGGCGGTAAGAAACCCGGTATCTGGAACCATTGCATGGGGCTATGAGCTACGCCATGGCCTTGGTTATCAGTTGCTATGGTCTGGAATCATTCTTATATTGTTGGCGATTTTTCTCACTGTCGAGAGCCCGGGACAAGGATTGGGGGGTTCGACCAAAACTTCCAGATATATCAACAGATACCACCAGCTATGATAGCACATCTTCATTGGAGAAGGAACAAGTTGAACTGTTACGAAGAGCGCTGGCTGGAATGAGAACTACCCTTTCAGACCACAAAAAGGCTCAGAGCCACCACTGGGTGAACGAATCAAAGTCAAGGTGACAGAGCGCCTGCACTAAGAGCGTTGAAAGTGGATGCAGGGATGGGGGAAGGTCGAGAAAGTCTTCGATCTCATCGGAACTCTCACAAGCAAAGACTGAAGTATTGCTCTTCCCGGTCCGAGGAATCCTCGAAGGCTCGAACACCACGAAAACCACCTCGCTTAAAGGACGACCTGCAATGATACCAAAGCCTTCGTCCAGAGGCGTTTGCTGAACTGCCTGGAACCCAGTTTGGAGTAACCACGAACAAACACTCGAGGGATTTCGTAAATAATGCATTTCTATAAAACGTTCGTGTTTCAATCGTGATCCCTCATTAATCCTTCAGCTTCTTGCTGATCTTCGTCTTCCCGAATTTCAAATCGTTCATCGCCATCACCAGTCTTCTTAATCAAGCCAGCCATACGTGCCGCATCTTCTTTCCCCTTCTCTATATCGACCATCCAAATCAGAGGTAATGGCAATGCAATCAAGACCGCCAGAAAGAAGAACGCCGGGCGAATGGTGCCCGTCGCATCAACGATCAGCCCGACGACGGCGGGCCCTACAGCTGAACTGCCCTTGTCAGTAATTGCATATAGAGCAAAAAATGCCGCCTCACTCCCAGGCGGAATCAGGAGTCCATAAAACGATCGGCAGTAGGATGATAGTCCGCCCATGACGAACCCGTGCACAAATCCCAGAGGGTATATCTCCCAATATTGTTGTAATCCGCCGACGCCCCAGGACTTGATGAAGGGGAGATAACCCATGAGCCCGTACAAGGGAATAATTTCCATGAGTGCAATGCAGCAGACTATGGTGCGGTTAGTCTGTAGATTGTAGCGGCGAGAGATGATGGGCCAGAAGAAGGCACCAGTAATGCCAGACGATGTGGCAGTGATGGAGAGGATTGCAATTGGGACTGTCCCCATTTTGAGCTCGGTTCTCGCAAACAGGATCGCGGTTCCAGAGACGGTAGCTACGGCATCGGAGAGTATGAACCATGCGATGAGAAAGATGACCATTTGACGGAGCTTGACGGCTACTTTGACGGTTTTCCAAACGGAACCCCATGCAAATGTCAGGTATGCGACGACGGTATGGAATCTTGAGGACTTGGAGAGCGCGGCGGTGAGAGGCGGGCCGGGACGAGGGCGCATCCAGAGTGCGACGGGGATTGTAAAGCAAAACCACCAAAGTCCAACCATAAATAGGACCATACGGAGGGGAAGCGTTGATGAGGCAGATGTCTTGGACATGAGATAGAGGAGAACGATGCTGAGGACTTGAACAAAGACAGCGGCGGAATAGCCAATGCCTACACCCTTTGAGGATATCCTGTTTTGGAGTTCCAGCTGCGGCGAATCTGATTTTGCTGGCATAGCCCTTGTTGCAGGGGTTCTTTCATATCCAGGTGGATCCTCATAACTGCCCTCGGGGGACATGGCTTCCAAGGGTATGGAGGAACCATTCGTAGCTTGGTCTTGGGCGAGTGGGTGATTCAGTACAAGCAATGGTAGGAAGGAGTTAAGAATGACATGAGATGACCCAAGGCAGGTGACCCCTATGATAACGAGAAGGGGAGCCACAAGATATATCTTGGGAACCACGAGAAGGAAGAGCATTGAGGTCGTGGCGCCAGTAAACCCGAAGCCAAGAAGGAATTTCTTGCGGTAGTTCCCTGAAGCCGGTCAGTCTTCGAAAGGTAACACATAGGGTCACAAGGAGGCAAATGTATACCATAGTCGGCAGCTGAGCTGAAAGAGATGAGGGAGAGTGCCTGAACAAGCACAGCAAGTGAGAAAGTGTACATCGCAAAGCTTGCCGTCGTGACCTCGCCTCCGAAGATGTGGATGATGCATTGGTTGTTATCTTCTTTGGAAGCTCTGGAAAGTAATGTTGCTGTAGCATTTCTAGCTTGGTCAGAAAGTTTCACCATGCAGGATGTTGTCCTGTCATTGAACCAAACCCCTCGCTCGCGAGCCAATTGCTCTAAGGTCACCGGGAGGAATGATCCTGCATGCTATAGTTAGGATGAGCTGAAGATATGTGGAAGTATTGAAGCTCACCAACTCCACAGACGGCGAAGACTTCTGCTGCAAGACCATAGCAATACCAGCCGCGAATCTCTTTCTCTGATGTTTCTCTCGTGTCTTCGCCAGAATAGCGGGGAGCTCGAAGCCCCGCTGACGATCCATCTTCCATTTCTTAAGGATATGATAGTATCATGAAGCGGCCATGGTATGTTCAGCTGTACGTGAAAGCGGAGGCTTGAGATATGTTGATTACTGGCCCTTGTTGAAAAGTTTGGATTTAGTGTCAGCAATGTTTCGGGGGCCGGAAATCCGGCACTAGGAAATCACGTGCGATGGAGTTGGCTGGGAAAACGACCTGATCCTGAAAGAGCGGTTGAAGAAATATGGAATTACATTCGGGGTTTTAAAACAATGAGTACGTGATGGCAAATGAAGCCTTTGGATGAGGAAAGGGGTTAAAAGACGGAGTGGTAGAAAGAGGGCTGAGACTGGCTGACTGGGCGGTGTGGAAGGCAGAATCGCCCAAAATAACAAAGCGCAAAAGTCAGGTGATCTAAGCGAACTTCTGTCGAATTCATGCATCATAAACAGCTCGCTTTTGATTTCCTCCATCATCGCAACGGAGAACCATCGAATCTCCCAGACATTCTTTTGAACATCAAATCAGATTGTATATTAATTGAAAAATCATTTGTGATATAAAGGCGAGAGGAAAGGGATACAGGGGGAGACTTCAAAAGAGGAAGAGCAACGCGCCCGAGAAATTGAGGCTCGGCTCTAACAGACGAAGACTTTCAACCGTTCAAGGGCTAGGACAGGGAGAAATCAATTAAAATGACTGACAAGACGGCAAAATACCGGACGGAGATCCAGCAGGTCAGTACATATCTCCTATGCTGTTTCGACGCGAATGGACGACACCAGGGTTTGAGTCTAGTCTGCTCATCATTCTTTCTGTCACGCGCTTGCATCAAGATATATTGTACCTCCAAATCTGCATTATATCTAGAGTACGGCTCAAGATGGGTAGTCTTCGGGCTCGCATCTTCAAGCTACCCGCCATGATTGAGCATCCTATTGGTCTCTGAGACGAAGTATAGCCAGCACAGTTACTTGCAGTTGGACTTCCTTGGGCCTTTTCGATTTCTACCAAGCGGCGCTCAAATATGTTCTCCTATGGGCGTAAAGGGAGTCACCATTGAGTATCATTTCATCAGGCTAACTTTATGGCAAATAGATGATGTACGTCTCTGGAGAGACCGCCGAAGCTTCCGCCGAGACCACTGGTATGATTGAAGAAATTGTACGGCAACAAGTCATTGAGATGGTAAGTCGAATTCCGTCGTGTGCCTTTCCTCAAATAAGTTATTGACAGCACGCAGCTCCGACTGTGCACGGAACAAGCCTCTCGCCGCGGAAGCCGCTCCATCTCAACCGACGATCTAATCTTCCTAATCCGCCACGACCAAGCCAAAGTCTCCCGTCTCCGCACCTTCTTATCCTGGAAAGACGTACGCAAGAACGTCAAAGATTCAGATGACAAAGGTGGCGAGGCTGATCTCGGAACCGGTGATGAACCAGGAGGAGCAACAGCCGGACCGGTTGTCGACACCGCGAAGAAGAACAAGAAAGCCAAAGTCGGCCTTCCTTGGGAAGTCCCTTCGCTGTACAATCAAGAAGTTCCCGAACGAGAAGACGAGGAAGATGAAGATGAAGAGGAGATGAACTATGCTACCCTCCAACGCCTGAAGAAAGCTGATGAGCGCACAAAAGCAATGACGAAAGAGGAGTACGTCACGTGGTCTGAATACCGACAAGCATCATTCACCTTCCGTAAAGGCAAGCGATTCAAGGAATGGGCTGGCTTCGGTGTCGTCACGGATTCCAAGCCAAACGACGATATCGTCGATATCTTGGGCTTCTTGACCTTCGAGATCGTACAGACCCTCACGGAAGAGGCGCTGAAGATCAAGGAGCAAGAGGATCTGGGCAAGGAAAAGTCAGGTGGTGAGCAGAGGGGTAAGAAGCGCAAGTTACAGGGCTTGTTTGACCCACCGTCTGAAGGCCGCACGCCTGTTGAGACGAGACATATTCAGGAGGCTTTCCGGCGATTGCAGCAAAGACCTAATAAGCAGCGAGCTATGTGCAATTTCACGAGAGGTCTGAATAGAACACCTTTGAAGCTAGTAAGTTCGAATTACCCAAATCATCTCTAAGATCTGGCTAATGGTTTGTCATAGTTCTAATTTCCATGCGAGCGAGTCTCCTGTTGGCGTTTGGATGGTCATATGTGGTGTTTTGGGGGGCTTGGGTGGCGCTAAGGGTGTGGGCGTCAAAATACCAAGGAATTTTCTGGACTGTCTGAGGATGTACATCATAGTATGCTGTACAGAGTACTCGTCAATGAAAACAAATTGTTCACTAATCAGAAAATCTGTGTACTTTCAAGGGCTGCTTCTGTCCCAATCTCCTAGGCCCTTCATTCTTTCTGAATGCCTGCACGATTGCGAAGTGCAGATCACCGAGCTTTGGTATAGATAATCCTCGTCATTCACAAATCAAATATCATCATAAAACGATCTATTCTATCATAATCATCTGCTTATCATGTATTATAGCACTCATCTCATCTCGCGTCCCATCCTATCCCACCTTCCCCAACGCCTTCAACCCTCCTACACCACTATCCTCCCTATCGTACTATCAACCGCGGCCGCCGCCTCTCGAAACCCCATAATTAAATGGATTCCTACAAAGTGGACACGTACTCTGATTACTCGACGCAAACCACTTGAACAAACAAGAAGCATGGAAGAGATTCTTGCAAGTCTGGCATCGTTTGTCTGGCATCTTGCGGTCGGAAGAGATGATCGAGTAGCAGATCGCGCATTCAGTTTGGCCTTTAAGGGCCCCGGTTACATTGCGTCGGAAGGTTGCGAGGCCGTCTGTTAGGCTTCCGTTCTAGTTTCGATGTTAGTATAGTTGATGACTAGAGAGGGGAGGAAACGTACAGAGAATGTGATGACTCCTTGAGTAATCATCAACCAAGATGTCCACTTCTTCTCACTAACCGCCACACGGTTCACACCATCGACCTTGACACCCTCAAGCGGGTATGTAGCCGGGAGACGGATCACGATCTGCATCAACATATCATCGACCTCATACCCGGCAAACACCTCCCTACTTCTCTCCGAAACCTTCACAATAAGCTCTTTCTCATCCTCGGAAGGAGATTCTTGCTCTTCAGCCCATTTCGCAACGTCGTCAAGAGTCTCCGCTATGACTAGAGGCGAAAAGAATCTTTCCGTCCAAGACTCCACCGCGATGCGGGTCTGCTTGGACTTGCAGTCCACCCACCAAGACTTCGCGAGATTTGGCGTGTATTTCAGGCACTGATAGTAGAGATTGACCAGCAGCCATTGCATATTTCGTTCATTTGACTCGGAATCATTCGCTTCCCACATATCGTAACTGCGAATCGTGGATGCATCGAAACGCGCTTTGTCGAGATTGATAGGGTGGGCAGCGGAATGGCCTAGAACGTCGAACATGAAGTCGAAGAGTGGACCAATGTAGTTCTCGGACTTCAGAATGTCGCTGTAGTCGCTACGAACTTTGTAGGAGGCGGAACTGTAAGTATCGTAGATTAGGTGCCAGGAGAGGAGGTAGCCGCGAATTGAGGTAGGGAATTCGGCGAGGATCTCGTCGGTGAAGTTGGAGATTGTTGGTGCGTCGAGGAGAAGTGAGAGGAGCTCTTCCGGAAGTCGAGCATCTGGGAAATTGTGAGTAAGTGTCTAATTGAAGATGGGACGGGGTCACTCACCGGTCTTCTCCAGAAGAACATCTACAGATATTTGTTGCTGAGCTTCCGGGATGACTTTATGTAGTACATCAAAGGCTGCGGACTGGATTGTTCTGAAGTCTGAGGCAACCAAGGGATAGAATTCCGACAAGTCCTTAATATGTTCAATAGGAATCTTCCTCACATTCCTCGACAGGAGATCATCGACGAATTCCAAAGGTTGGCTTTCTTTTGGTCGTTGAAGTCTCAAAAGCTTGATCAAGCCTTGCGAGATACGCTCACGTGACAAGGTTAGCGCATCTTCAAGGTCGTCATTGGCCTCCTTCAAGTTCCGCAGCACTGTAAAAAGCTTCAAAGCCATTCCAACCATAGGAAGAGACTGAGCAGTAAGGTCGGCCTCGGTCGACTCCCAAATGGCAATGCAGAAATTGAGAGTGGTCTCCCAGTAGCTGCCATACACATCCTTCAGGGCAGGGAGAAGCGTCTGCAGAGCACGACATGCCTCGGAAGCAAGTTGGCTATCTGTGGTAGCAAGAGTCGGCGTCCATGACAGTATTTGCTTGACCGCAAATACAATACGGCTCTGTGCCACAGGCAAGTCACCATCGTCGTAGACTGCGAGACTGGCATTGAGAAGGATCAAAAGCCCCAGAGTCTTTTCTGCTTCGGCAGATGCCCCGGCCACATCGCTGATTAGGCGGTTGCACAGATTGTTGACAAGCTTACTGGTGCTCAAATTATCTTGCAGGCCTGTAAGAACAGCAACTGCTCCCAAGCCGTTGGCCGTGGATGTTTTCAGAATCCCGAGGTTCGTCAACCACTCTTCACCCCCTACGTTCTGCCATCCATGAGCATCCACCAGTTTTTGTAATAGGTGGCTCAACGCCTTGGCAGCATAGAACGCAGTAGGTGTAGAAGTACTGGCTACGGCGAGGAATTTGGAGATCAGCTCCTGAACCACAACCGATGTATTACTCGGAGAATCTTTCTTGGAATCGCCACGCCACGCTCCAGCGTCGCGAATCATGGGAACAAGACACAATTGAGCATCCGACAGAAAGTCTCGAACATCGGCCAAAGCTTCGGGGTCCAAGTGAGATCCGAAGAGTTTGTTATCTTCCGCCAGATCAATTTGATCGCTAGCGAGCTCGGCCGTAAGCAAGAGAAGGTAAAGAATCTCTACTTGGTTCTCACGGGAAAGAAGACTAAACTTCTCCTCGGAAACCAAATTCGTCGTATAAATTGCCATCCGGAGAGCGACAGAGTAGCCATTAATATCTCGTGAGGCTTTTCGTGGAGCACGTTCGGTTGGTGGTTTGTTAGCTGCAAATACAGCTCCAGCGAACGGTCTCATGACGGCCAGGGCGGGACTTGGGGGTTGCTCAGAAAGAGGAAGAAGTGCTGCCGACCACTGGGCAGGATTGGGGAACACTATGGCGGCTTGCTCTGAAGTTGTAGCCGCCGCTAAAGCGGGCTTCGCCTGCTGGACAAGTGTATCAACGCTAGACAACTGTTAGAACAACATCTGCCACAATTTTTGAAGGGGGAACTCGTATTTTGGACTTACCTCAACGATTGAGGGCTCGCAGTCTCGAGGTTCTCTCGAATGACATGTAAAATTGGGCTTTGCTCTTGGCTGTTTTGGTCAGAGTTGCTCGCGTTCTGGAGAAGAGCCTTGATAGTATTTGCCCTTGTAGCAAATGGTGAGTCCGAAAGCTCAGTAATCGCAAGCAATTTTGTTATCAGTGCCACATGAGTGCTGCTTTCACGTCTGAACAAGTCAGGTTTCTTTTTCGAGATTACCTCGAGAGCTTTCAAAGCAGCATCCGTATTGGTATCATGGGCATCCAGATGTTCCAGGATTTGCTCTACAAGCATTCCTTCAGCAGACTCTGACAGGGCATCAAAAGTAGTGACAGCTTCAAACAACGGCCACACGTTGCTATCTCCAAGTACGGCCTTCGTCGAAGCCTCCAGTAGAAAGTCTTGAAGTTCGGAATCGGCTTGAGAGAGCTTTGCCACAGCATCGTTTGATATGAGTGCTTTAACGGCCTCCAATTTATCGCCGTCGTTTGGTAGGGGCAGAAGCCCATCGATAGTCGATTGCCAGACGTCTTCGAAAACATCGTTCTGACCGGGGATGAAGCGAAAGAGATTCAACATAGAGACTAAATATGGCGAAGAAGGAGACAAAATCAACTTGGGAAGGTGGTTTTCCAGGAAAGATTTGATGGTCTCCAACGTAGGAGGAGAAACCTCCATTAAGATCGGTGAGAGGCGTAGGGCAGATTCAACGGTAGCAGCTGCTGAGTACGGCTTTCCATTGCGATTGACTGCAGCTTTCAAAGCGGTACTGATGATCTTATTCGATGGCAGGACCAGCAATCCATGGGAGTCACTGTGTGGATCCTTTTGCAGAGTCATCGATAGCAGTCCAAACCAGCGATGTCCTTCTGCAGCAACACCAGACTGTGACTTGTGGTAATCTTTGGACTGCTCTGGTAGTGACGTTAGGATTCGAGAAATAAAATCATCAGCCAGGCGAGTCCACTCGTCAGCGAAAGACTGCTGCAGGCCTGGGTCTTTGGCCGATGCGCAGACAATATACGCCTTGGCCAATATAGCAGTGTTGTTTCCAATAGACCATCTATAATTCTCTGTTGTAGGATGGAGATATTGCTCAAACACTGGGTATATTGACTCCTGGACAAGTCTTCCTTGTGCAGCGGAATCAGCAAGGTTTCCAACAAGAATTCTTGCAACCTCGAAATAGCTGGACCAGCCTTCTACAGCATTGCCCCTTGGCTCTTCTCTGTTACCAATGCCGTCGCGGAAAGCCTTCAAAAACTCCAACGAAGCATCGGTATCAGCTGGCATGACTTCAGCTGGCAAAAGTGGAAGAAGTGATCGAAGGGCATGCCAATATTCGGGAGGCCCTCCTTGGGAACCTTTCTCGACGAAATGACGAAGTCTAGATAATGGAGATTTCTTCCCTTTGTAGGCTGTCGTCCAGACGTGAGGAAATTTGGTCGTCAACTTTCCCAACGTTTGTAGTAATTGGAAGGCCGATGACGCTTGCGATGCCCTCAATGCCTCTGCAACGAAAGCGTGACTGATCAATTCGAGGTCATTCTCAATTATATCGTGTTGTTTGTCCAAACAAACGGTCAGTAGCTGATCCGTAGTTCTTCTAACAAATGCGTCTTCACAGGCAGCTAGAGCCCAGAGCTTCTTGCTGTTAGCAAGAAACTCCTCATACTTATCCTGGTGTTTGAGGATATCATCGCTGCTCAACTTGACCAGAAGACTGAGAACAAGGGAGATGCTGGAGCCAACAACTCTGAAATATTTGGCTTGAACATCATCAGCGCTCATTGTTCGCTCATCACTGAGAGTCTGCGGAGTCTCGTTGATAGCTTCTTGAGCGTAGTCCAGAATCTGGACTTGGCAACGTTTCCAGAAAATGGCCACCTTGTCATCAGTGTCTAGGAAAGACTCTATACCGTCCGTCGCAGCCCTCGCCACAGGTCGATCTCTGTCATATGTTCCCGAAAGCCAGCTTCCAACGATTTTCGGTATGTGCTTCTCCATTCTCTTCCGGGCGGTCCTCAGGAGCTCATATTGCAAATTGTGGGATAGTTCACGGACTCGACGGGAATTGTCTATCGAGAGACGTGGATAAAATTTGACCTAACATTTTTATTACTACCTCGCACATAACGTAGTTCAAACATCGAAAACGCACCCATGCTTCTAATATCGCCTCCTCGGGCCCTCCCCCTTCTTCGAACGGATGTGCCTGAATGTATGTCCGCAGATCCTCCAAAGCTTTCGACTTGGTTGTGCCATCCTTCTTGGAGAGATTCTTGAATCCTACAACCACATTCGCGTCGCTGATGGAAGAGAGGTTAGGCGGTTCGGTGACGTAGGAGAGCGTGCTGCCTGTTGAAGTCGAACCAAACCCGCCAAAGCCTACGCCTGATGCTGCTCGGCTGCTAGAGGCCTGTGATTTAAACTGTCGTTTGCTCATGCTGGAAGTTTCCGGGATTGTTCGTAAGGCAGGAGGCTAAGGTATGTGGAACAGATCGAAAGGTTGATTCAGGGCTAGGTTTGGAAGCAATCTAGAACTACTTTCGCAGCGGTAAGCAGCATAAGCGATTGTATTCGGTATTTCTGATTATGCGCAAATTCCTGGGGACGTTGGAAAATGAAATCGCGGATTCGCTCGTGGGAAGGTTATAAGGGCTATTCGCAGCATCGACCGACCCTTCCTATTCCATTTTGAGCTCGCCGTTAGGTCGGTGATCCGGTCAGTCTCTAAGCCGACCTCAAATATTAAATGAGGCCCATACTGTCTGAGTAGCTGAGAGAATAGAGGGGAAGAAGAGCTATAGAAAGAGAGTGTTCATTGTATGAAGGGATCAATTTCGCAAATATTTACATCCCACTTCGCCTCAAATGACGATGAGATCAAAATGGTCATAGCGTTCTGGCTGCTTTAAATTGAAGGGCGCCGCTCTTTCCTGGGCTGTCCGGGTCATTGCGGGCGCGTATCGTTACCCCGCATTGTCATGCTCCAAGTCGCCAGCGAGCTGCGTCTCACCACCTTCACTTCTCCAACGCACCCTACACTCCGTCCGTATCCTTCAAAATATCGCCCCTAGAGACTCATCTACTGAACTTGAACATCGAAAACTGGTTCGCTATAACTTTCCTCGTGTGAAAATACTATCTCTAGCAGTGAGTCGTCGTGCCTGGTCTCCGTCATTCTACATCGGCTCATCAGCAGAGGCTCCGAGCAGGCGTCACAACTCAACGAAAGTACCAAACTCGGTCTAATATCAACAGCGGACGTCCAATACATGCAATATACGTGTTCAATCATCCCAATTTCGCCGCCATCTTCGAGGTGAAAAGATCGGGTTTCCTGTGGGTATAATTCCGCCAACTGCTCACTCACGCTGTCTCACACCTGATTCAGTTCGCACTGTCAACAACACCACATCAGAGCTTTCTTTCTCTGTGCGAACTAATTCATCTACCCAGAGATTTCACAAAGAACAGGACAAGATACTTTTCCGTTGTGAAAAGCAAATAGTGGAGGTCAGTCTACTCCAGCTCTGTATGACACAGCCGACTTCTGAAACTAACAAGAAGTTCTATAGATACGAGTATGAGACGACATAGCTAGCTATCAAGATGTTCTCTTCGCAGATTGCTTCAGTCCCGCAGACTTCGATATCCCCCATCCTACTCCAAAGCTCCATCGCCTCATCAACAGCCATGCTTCGATCCTCTGGCACCCTGCCTATGCGATCTCGACCCCATCACCAGATCCGAACACTTCGAATTGGCCTTTGGTCTTCCTATCTCGATCCTGACTTCCAGAAGGAGGTACAGCGTCGCCATCGAATTATGAAACATAAGTACGTGGAGGCTCTGAACAGAAGACTCGCGTGGGACCGCCAAAATCCCATTTCCCCGAGACACTTTGGGTTCAAGGGTTTTATGTGCAGCGCATGGCGCGGACAAGATCCAAGACCTGGAGGAAGATGGGTTGATGTCGATGAGTTGAATAAAATGAGAGAAGGCCAACATAAGAACTCGACGGGAATTGAAGACGTGGAACAGAGTGCTCTTGATAAGCTTCTCGATAGCAGGGATGGACTTTACGACCGCGTACGTGCAAGATCACGAATTTGGCTCATGTCGGCCAACAATGCGATCAACCCTAATCTCAACACTTCCACTGTTCAGCAAGATACACCACGTCAAACAACATACGACCAAGAAGGATTTCGAAGAAGATTCCAGCGTTTCCAAAGTAAACAAACACCCGAGCCTGAGCAAGAATACGAGATTGATCCCATCACAAATCGAAAAGTTTTCAAGAACAAGTCATCTGAAAGCACTCGAAAGCCAATTGACGTTCCAGTGAAGACTTTCAAAGGCTATCGGTCTCAATTCCAAGATTTTGCCCCACCTGCCTCGAAGCCAACTGAGCCAGAGGTCAAGACCTACACTCCACCTTCCGATTCCTCCAGCAAATCAGGTATAGACCCTAGCAAGCGATCCGATCCAACACGAGAGAGCTTGAAGGACTACGAGAGCGACCGACAGTACAAGCCTTTCTTTCGCTACGAGCCCGACGGACAAAAACCAGAATCCAAGAATGAGAGTCTGAATGAATACGACAGAAGAACTTCCTACGAAGCTTCTCGGTGGTATGAACCAGAAGCAGAGGCACCCGAGAAGCTATGTCCTGTGCAGGAGGGCCTGAAGGACTATGACAGCAGAACCATTTACGGACCCGTCATGTACAGAGAGCCGGATGGAAAGCTGCCTGAGAAATCCGATGGTACGCGGGAAAGTCTGGAAGATTACGAAAAGAAGAATCCTATTGGCGCCGTTCGATATAGAGAGCCTGATGGAAAGTTACCTGAAACCGCTTGTCCCGTGCAAGAAGGTCTGAAGGATTACGACAGCAAGGTAACTTATGGGCCGGTTATGCACAACGAACCAGACGGACAACCCCCTCCAAAACGAGACACTGTGGCAGAAAGTCTGCGAGACTTCGACAAGCGAGCTGTTTATGGCCCCAGAAGAATCTTGAAGAATATCTTTCTTGGTTGTGGCAGTGGTAATACAGACAAGTCATTCCGCTACCCGAATGAAGATACGAGGGAGGATCTGGATCTGCTTCGACCTAGTGACGTTCGCGCAGCTTCAGGCATTATTAAAGACGCAAAGAAGGAAACCGAGGCAGAGAAGCTTGCCATGCGGAGTAAGCTAGAAGAAGACATTCAAAAGAAACGGGACAAGGTCTTGCAAGGTTTCAAGATCAAGGCCAGCGAACTTCGAAATACCCATACGCATCTTAGTGCGAGTGTCAATGCAGAGCTTGCAAATGTCTCGGCAGATTTGTCCTCGAAGTCACCACAGCGAAAGATGACTGGCAACTTCGTTCGGGACTTCCCAGAAGAGTTTGAGACAAGATGGACTTCAACGCAAGACTCCGCAAGTCTCAAGCCAGAAAATGAACTTTCGGGCCAAGATATTCCTGAGGTTGCACCAAAAGAGTCATTTGCAAGAAACACGAATACTCCCCGGATTCAGACCTCATTGGACCGTACGGCAAGAGATGTCGGTGAAAAGAATGGCATTGACGAAATGGCAAGACTACAGAATGAGATTGACCCGTATTCGAAGGAACCCCAAGGACTTGAAACAAGCTATGCCGAGGAAGTCAAGCTTCAGAGCGAAATTGATCCGTACTCGAAGAAGCCTATGGGACTAGAGACCAGTTATGCAGAGGAGATGGCTCAAGAGCGTGCGCTCGAGATGGAGAGAGATCCATACTCAAAGGCACCCCAAGGACTTGAAACCAGCTACGCAACAGAGAAGGCACAAGAACGCAAGCTTGAGATCGAGAGAGACCCATACTCAAAAGTACCCCAAGGCCTCGAGACCAGCTATGTCGAAGAAGTCAAGCTCCAGAACGAAAAGGATCCATATTCGAAGAAGCCTATGGGACTCGAGACATGCTACGCCGAGGAAGTTGCTGCTCAACAAGGAGAAGGGGACCTTTCAGTCCGTGTATCGTCGTTTGGAAAGCGTGATGAAACCGAAGAAGAGAGCAGAGCTCGAAAGCTGGCCAAACAAGAGAAGGATGATAAGGACCTAGTCAGGGAGATTCGAAACATCTATGAGGAGCAATACGGCACACTCGATTCCAAGCACCGACAAGTTCAGCAGACTTCTACGACCGAGCCAGCGATGAGTAGCGAAAGCATGCCAGAGGTTACACCTATCCCAGATACACGGGAGCCGACTGTATACAAGATCCTTGCGTATGATCCGACCATGCAAGAGATCAACACAGCCGAAACAACTTCCATTGTGCCAGACTCAGCATCTGCTCTTACTCCCGCAGAGGTGCTTCTCCGATTGTCTAACCCCGCCAAGTTCTTCCCACACTTCCAGCCCCTCCAAGCTGAAGGCTATGAAATCGTATCTGGCAGTGGCGACGTCCTTGTATTCCGCAAAGTCCGACCGGCAGGCCCGCAAGGCTCAAAGAGCGAATCCGCCTCTGCTATCCAGGATCACAAACGCAAAACCACAAATCCTATTGACGGCATGCAAAGCTCTCCCATCGCGGCAACAGGCAACTTCGCCAGTCCCACTGGCTTCGTGAACCATGACCTCCCTGTCTCTGATCCACCTTTCAAATCTAACATCGATGTCCGTCGTGAGGAGCCCGTCTTCAGCGGAAAGTCGAACTGGCAGGAAGATAGCGAGTCTCCTCGACGCAAGAGCAAGGGACGAGCAAAGCGGCTGTTGATTGGTGCGGCGTGGGTTGCAGGCTGTTCATACGCGATCGGTGTTGTGGCAGAGTTCTTTCGAACAGGAGGGGTTGATGGTCGAGGTCCGCAGGGCTTCTAAATTCTATAATTGAGATGTTGGATTCATGTTAGCAGAGGAGTTTGGAGGACACACACTACTTTTCATTTGCGGCGAGAGGGGGCGGAGTTTCGAGGACATTTGGTGCATCGTGAGATTGAGGCTTTAATGGCATTTCTACTTTTTGTTTAGTTTCCTTTTACTCCTCTCAGCGTACACTGGTTGATAAATCCACTCCCATTTCATGAAGCTGATGTGTCTTTAGATGAATCTGAGTCACGACCAAGAAATTCTAATACGTGCATTTGGGAAGCCTTAACGTCATTGTCTAGTTCTTATCGTGATGTCTACTCAACGTAGCATCTAAACGAGTCCTTGTGTCGTCTGAGCTGGTGTCTTACCCCTATTTACTCTTAAATCACGTGACCTCTTTTCTTCCTAACAACCTGTGTTTCCCAGATGCTTACTAAGTGCAAGTGGAGCTGTTTGTATCTCCATTTCACGTCGGAACTCATCTGCCACCGTCAAGTGGGTCTAGAAGTACAGCAGCTGGATTTGATGTCGGGAGTTCACGGCTGTTTGATTCCCTTGTGAATGACCACGCCGGCTGACAATGACAATCTGATTGACAGTGAAAGATTGAGTGACAGTGATAATGCTAGTTATATGTTAGTTGACACTGATGCAATGGCAGTAGTATAAGAGTATGAAGTCATGAGATGTCGTGGTCCTGCTGGTGGGGAAGAGCTGTAGGGCAAAGAAGTCTTGGTTACCATATGTGCCTTGGTGCTAGGCATGGATCTGTTAGAACCTCATAGTAGATTGACTTTGATATTTTAAAGGAAGAACTCTTAGTGCTTTAGTAGTACCAACCAATTCGAATCTAATTCACAGAACATCACGTTCTTGCGTTACAAATTCACTGCTCACAGCCTGTAGACGATTGAACCTCTCTTACCCTTTTCCCCTGCCTCCTCCAACCTATAAAGTCACTGGCGGAGTGACCAATAGACGTTCATCCACCACGTGGCTATCTTTCCATAACTTTAAGGGCCGTGTAGATGAGTAATTTGCTCTGCCTGCGGCAGATCCCAACAGTCACTTATTTGATGGGATTCGATACTTCCACCTGTTGTATCTGAGAGACCCTAGTGCTGTAGTTCGTGGCTCTCAAGCAATCGAAGCTGGAAGACTCTCAACACGGAAAAATCAAAGCGGGGCAGATGCGCCCGACGCCGATAAGGTTCTCGCCAGTGGTATGAAGTTGTGTAGGTACATTGGCCAAGTACTTTTCACTTTATTCTCTGTGAATATCAGGAATGTTCCGGAAGTTCTCTATTCACAGCTTACATGAGAGACGCCATCATCGGGGAAAATACTTTGAGCTGAAGCCTTGAGCATCAGGTAGTGTTATATAGTCATCAACTCCCTACATTTATTCGATTTCAGCCAATCATTATATTCACTCTTTTGGTTTCGCCCTGGCAGTGACAGAGTTTACTAGTGATATCACTCTGAATCGCTCATTTTGAATCCAGGAATCAAACCCTTTGTCTACTTCAGGCGGCCTCCAGGAAGGCCACTGCTCCTTACAAAAACCTAATTAAACAAGTTTCGTATGAAATAAATGTCGCTAAGTTTAATACGGCGGTAGGTCAGTATATCATCACTCATGGTGCCAATCCTCTAGCTCCAGCGGATGACACCCGCTTGGGCTGTCCGCAACAGCTAAATTTATCTCCTACCTTCAGAAATCCTAGAAACTGGTTACCTCTGACCAATAATTGTCTTTTGTCGGCATGTACCTCGTATTCTCAGCTTTCAATATGAGGTATATGGTAGCCTATAAACCTTTTTGAATTTGGCGGTTTTGCTTGTCTAGTGGGATTGAGTTCTGAACTGGCTGCAGTTTGAACCTCTTCAGGTCAGAACAGAATGGAGCTTTATAAAAGCATTGAAGACATGCCCTGCCAACATCATCGTGAGAAAAATTCCTAACCAAAGTTCTTCGAAACCGGAAAGGATATCTTTACTTCGTGATCCACTGGGTGTGGCGGACACCTCGATACCAACAATGGAGTATTTTTCGAACGAAATTCCAAGCCCCTCTGAGCTCAGAGAATACTATCATTACAGCAATAAAAAGTTTTCCAAAACGCATCGGAGTCCCCATCTCGACGCCTGCGCTCACAATCTTCGGTCTCGCGGCTACGAAAGAAACGCACTGGCCAAGATGCTCACGAGCAACATAAATATTCCTCTCCAGGTCAAGCTCTCATCCGATGAAATGAAAATGCTACGCTTGTCACTACCAGACTATGTTTGTCCTCTCTCAAAAGATGTGGAGAAGTATCTCAGAGCCTACTTCAAGATTTTCGACAACGCCTTCTTCTTTGGAGCCGTTGCAAAGAAACTGAGGAAACTGCACACAGTTGAGGAGGACCACAATCTTAACGGATGGTACCATTATCCATCTAGGACCATCGGGATAGTACTCAGGCCAGGAAAAGAACGAGAGATTCTAACACTGAAAAGATATATCGACACCTTGTTGCATGAGATGGTACATGCCTTCCTCGAAATCTACACATGTCAATGCGATATTTGCAAGGCAAACGGGAACTTCATAGAGCCCCAGGAAACGACCGATCATAGAGATCATTTCGTCAACTCTTTGCTATCGATAGAGAAGGCGTTGATAAGAGAACTAGGTTGGCCCATCAAAATTGAGATCTCATGCCATGTAAATAAAGAGATCTCGGAGACAAAGTGGAGACCGACAGGAGAAAAACTACTTGGATGGGGGGTTGTGCTCTCGAAGCAAAATGCTGCAAAGTACGAGAAGGCTGAACCGGAACAAGCAAAAGAACTACCAGAAGTGTGGATTGTATGCGGAGACGAAGATGAGGAGGAAAATCTCTGGGAGAATAGGCTGTCATTTAAACATGGGATGGGGTTCCTGCTCCTGGGGTCAGAGATTCCACATAACTTCTAAGAATCCTTTAGACCGAGTTAACTTATCGTGCCTTTGCTCAGTACCCCCGAAGACCTTGTCCACTACTCTACATTTATCAATCCGCGATTTTATCGAAAACGCACCAAAAACTCATTATCTTCCATCTGATAAAAAAAAAACGCACAACTAGCATTCCGACTACTATAGTAGATATAAGGATTACCAATTAGAGGTTAATATTTAGTTCTGTCTTTCGGATTTTTAATTAATTAAAGAGTTGCGTTTTTAGAAAGAGTCGAAGTGGACTGATTTTACGAACTCTTGATTAATACTTGTTTAAGCGATATTCAAGTATGAAAATCGCACCCCTTACTTTGGACTTTATTTATTTAACCTTCAAATATTTTCATTTGAGATTCAAATACGTTATATGAATATTACTTGATTATAATAACTGAAAGTCTTAGGTAAAGCTAAATTTGGGTTTTGTTGTGTGGAATAAGTGGAAAGAACGAGGGTGTCAAAAAAGATAACCCCTAATAACCTCACTTAATTCCTTACGGAACGAAGTTATGAAGTCGCACCTTTGCGTAGCTAATTAATTGCCTTCCAAGCAAATTAGATACCAAAAGCACAGGTGATAAATAAAGTTTGGTGTGGAGTTATATCTCGCCAAAGTTCTTCTATTTTTGAGGTGTGGCGAAATCGGGGATTGACAAGGTGCTGCCAAAAACAGTGTGGGTTGTGTGGTTGGTTGCTTCTTCACAGCTGCGGGTCGCATACTGACCAACTTCCGTGGCAAACGACTGTACCTTGCTTCACGGACCTTTGTACGTCTAGAGTTTCTATGTATTGAAATTAGTCTGAGACAATATCAATTGATAAATAAAGTCCGCATAGTTTCATCACTCATTTATGCTTAAGATGATAAGAAGAAAATTATAAGAGAAGCCAAAACAAAAATGTGAAATGAAGAACTTGTATCACAGTGAGTTTCAGTGGGGCTGCCGATCAAATGTAACCCTCAATGGCACTGAACGTGCGCCCTGGAAACGACGCCTGTGAGTCACTTGTGAGTAACGACCACTACAAAACATTGCAAGCTGCAAGAAAATCAATTGAACAAATAAACTTTTGTTTACATGTTTTCTTCTAAGCCAATTGTCAGACTTTCAGCATTCTTGAAACTGAGGCATCGCACTTCCACAATGGCATCCACCTTTCTCCCACGTGTCACAACTGGCAACAGCCAGCTCTACATCCAGAAAGCTGCTCCAGTGGTATCTGCTGCATTCGCCGGTGATGCTTTAGACCGCTATGTGCAGCGGTTTACTCATAATCCGCCAAACTCCAACGTCCTTTGGGAAGAACGCCGTTTGCAGTCCTTTGTTGCTAGTATTAGCGAAAAGGT
This sequence comes from Gamarada debralockiae, assembly GCA_002803225.1. Taxonomy (NCBI): domain Eukaryota; kingdom Fungi; phylum Ascomycota; class Leotiomycetes; order Helotiales; family Hyphodiscaceae; genus Gamarada; species Gamarada debralockiae. The sequence continues at coordinate 53,918 of NXFV01000318.1, read as the reverse complement.
CAAGGCTGGCGTCTCCATTGCTGAAGCTGGTAACTGGGGTGCTGTTGCTTTGTGGTAAGTCAATCTTTAATTGTGCGGTGATGAGGCGCCTGATTGGTAGTGGTTGAGGTGGATTTGTTCATTGATGATTCGGCAAGGTACCCTCCTGATCTTCAAACGCTGTTTCATGATCCCGATTCATTGCCGGCGCCGTTGTTGGAATTGTATGATGCGTTTGGGAAAGCCAAGAAGAGGTGGTTGGGAGATAGAAAGTACTGGTACTTGAATATCATTGTTAGAAATCCTGAGAGGAGTGATCGAGGTGAGCCATTTATTTCTTGGACTCTACTCGAGACCATTCATTGTCGTTGGACATTTGGGATCACGACGGAGTGGAATTGACAAAGCACTAGGTCTTGTTCGTGCTCTCATTACACCGTATCTCGAGAAGGCAAAGGAGGAAGGTCTTCCCGCTTGGGTAGAGGCCACAACTCCCCATTCGCGTAATGTGTACGCGCATCTGGGTTTCCGAGAGGTAGAGCAAATCAAGATAGGCGAAGGAAAGGCGGATCGGACTGGCAATGCTGTCGCTGGAGGAGAAGGGATAACAATATATTGCATGATAGCGGAGCCACAATAACTCACTTCCAGTTTAAGAAAGTAGTTAAAGGCCTAGAGCTTACTGGACAAGAAAGTGGGCCGTGACGGCGGCGAGACAGATTGATCCTAGAGCATTGACGTTATGCCCTCAAACAATCGAAAACTTCTAGGCTTTTCATTTTAAAAATGTATGAAACAAAATTAAATGCAAAACTGACCAGTTGGCAATGATGTCCTCTAGCCAGTCCTAAATGTCGTCGCGACCGACACTTCTCCCGAGTACGCTAAGCGATTTGCGAACGTGATCGGATCTTCCTTTGTCAACGAGCCATTGAATCGATGGATAGCGTTATACAACGAGACTCTACCAAGCGAGACTATTCTTACTCCAGTGAAAATCGCACGCCATTTTCAATCGGACATCAAAAAGAAAGGCAAGGCAAGGACGCCGATTGTAGAGGCATTGGGCTGCCGCCGCGCGGGGGTAAGGACTCTCACAAGCCTACAGCATTGGACTTGGTTTCATTGGAGTTTTGATATGTCCAATTAGAGAGATGTGGTGGCTGACATTGGTCCCATGGAGGTTCCCGCCAGGAATAAAATGCTTCTCCCAAGAGACACCACCCCAATATACCAGAGAATTTTGGCGGACGCGAAATTAAGCCCCGAGAAGACAGCTAAGAAGGCCAATAGTCGGACTCGAGATGTCAGTTATATAGATTCTAGCAGCTTAACAGGTAGCGCTTAAAGTTAATATACCAAGATTCTTAACTACGCCTTGAGTTCTTGCTCATAGTATCAAAGGTAAACTAGTTGCGCTCAGTGACAACAAAGCGGTCTAGTAACGCAGTCCGTACGCCTTCTACCACTCTCGAAACTACCGACCTCAAAGAACCTCGACTAGGCGCTCTGGTCACGGATCCGGACGACGAATAGGGGATCTGCAACATTATCGGCCGGAAAGTCCTTGACAGCAAGGTAAACTACTAGGTAGATTAGGAGTGGATACTCGAATCTGAAGTAGCCGGGGCGAAGGAGTTGGTAGATGGATTTGCGGCACGACTTCAAAAAACAGAGCGCTGGAGTAGGAATAAGGATAGACGAGGGAAGGGGTCTTTTGAAGCGAAGCCAGCAGCAGGCAGAGCCAAAGGAACGGCGAAGGCAACCTCAGAAGTAGACATGATGCTGTGATTGCCAAGGCTAACAGGCCTTCCCTCGCATATTATAAGTCGCGCTATCATTTATCCAGCTATCTTTATACCGCATAGCTTTCCTAAACCTTTCATAGCAAACAATGTGCCTCACAAATGCTGATGATGATGCCCTGTACTTGCCTCCCATACTCACTTTCCTGAATCTCCTTTCCTAAAAGGCTTGTTGCCTGACCCTTGTCATTCCAAAACAGAAAATGTCATAATCTCAAATATCTTTGAGAAAATCCTTCGAGCTTTTATTGCTGAACATCTCCTTGGGTAATTTGAATCCACCACAAATTTATGCTGTGCGACTGATCAGACTCTGGTGTCGCCTACTCCCCGGCAACGTGGACGTATTGATCTTGTAATTGTCGCGTTGCTTCGCTGCCCTTTGTGACATACACCGCCATTGAACCATAAGCCTTTTCTGTATCCTTTCTGCTAAGCCATGCGATTTTGGCTATGCGACATCGTTCTCCTTTCCGAGAGCTTCTGTGGTTCCAGGTAGAACCTTTCCAAGAATGGCTGTTCGGTTCGCATTATCCACTTTCACCAGGTAGAGTGGGTCTCGCAGCACTCGGATGCCAGTCACCGCATGACTCCAAGGTGTCCTCGAAAATGTCGCGTTCTACCAAACCCTTAAATCAACTTGAACGAAGACTCTAGGGACGTTTGAAAAATTCCTAGATGCTCAGCAATAGACAGCACACCAACCCGTTCTAACTTGTTTGTATCCAAAGCAGATGGTTTCAAAACAAGTGTACACTGGTATCGAGTTTGCTTGCCAGATTCCCAATCCGTATCGAACTTTTTTCCTACTAGTAAGCAATAAATTGTTGTGCCAGCTTCCATAGGGCAAGAGTTTGGAGACTTCCATGTACAGTCAATGTTCATCTCTGCGACAGTGATTAGGACAAGGTCTTCAATATCTTGTTCGAAGACGAGAGTTAAATCTTTCCAGATGATATCATCCAGGGTGTGGGGATGTGCTGTGGCCGCTATAGAGGCTCCGTGGAGTGAGATGGATTCAATTACTGGAGCGATGGCGTTGAACTCTGTGGCTGCGAATGGGATGTCCGTGTTGAGAAAGCCAAATCGATCATCAACCTGGAATGTCTCATCGTGGCCAGCAGGGAACATGATCCCGGATCCTTCAATATCTAATATCAGTGAGGCCCAAGACCATGTAGGTGCAGAATCATGTCGACGAATACTTCTCTGAGATCGTGCACACTCATACCTGGTCACATCCCACAAAATGCCTCGAGCAATGTCATCCTTCCAGATTCCGGCTAAGTATCCGCAATCCAGCTTCCTTTGAAAGACTGTGGCAACACCTGTGAGGGCCGGTAATCTATCAGATTCGCGAGTAAGGCGCAATTTAGAATACTCCTCAACCACATCAAGCCAGGCGGTCAAAATATCTGATCGATCAGAAGATTCCAAGTGCAGAGAGCGTCGTCTGGCTAGTGGCACAACATTATCAAGTCCGGAGCATTCGCAGCGAAGGCAAGATTTGCATTCCATCACCATTTCTGACGGGTGGAAGTGGAGGGTTCGTGGGGCCAGACGTCGTTCTTGGAAGACCCAAGCTCTTGAAAGTAATGGTACTGCTTGCGAATCCGGGAGGTCGGATTCGTGACTGCTGCGAGTGCTATACCGCTGGTGGATACGGTCGAGAGAAGGTCGCACAAAGATAATTGACGTATGGAGGTCTGTTTGGATGTTGATAGGAAATGACCTGACCTCGCAAATCGGAACAGTGTGCTTTAGACGTCTTGGATAGAGGCAGCCCCCACGACTGTCAGGCGCTCCGGTAGCAGCAATATTGATATAGCTATTCGAGTAGATGGCAGCCATACGAATGGATTCTTTTTTCCAGTCAAGGATATCATCTTGAACGATGCATAGAGAGTCGATCCAAAGAAACCGAATATCTAGAGACCGAACAATCGTGATGGCGTCCTGAAACGTCTTTGGCAGATGCTCCCATTTAATGCACTGCATCTTGAGAACTAGGGTGTCCTTGGTCGTTTGGATAACATGGGCTTTGCCCCAACAGTGACTCAAGGTTGCATATTGCTCAGTATGACAAGCAATGTTGTTCTGTGTCTCGACCAAGACCACGGCTGTGCCCCCCGGTTGCCAGAGGTCGAGCAACCTACAGGGAAGCTCGTTTGTCTCAGACATCGTCGCAGCACAGGCTTCATGATTGAGACGACAATTTATAATCCAATCGGATATAATGGAGGAGCATATCTCCACGGAAAGTTCAGGTGGAATGTCGTTAGCGGCGGTGAAGGGTCCACCCTCCTGATTTCCTGCACGACATGTCAACGACGATTAAACATGGAAATGCAAGAAGTTTGCGCACCTGGAAGCGTATAGAATTGGACTCTCGCACACGCGCTTGCTGGAGAAACATATTCTCCCTCATCGAATATCTCGACTTCTAATGGACGGTCGGACTGCAGTATGAATCGTCCCTGGTACGGTTGCGATGCGTCAAAGAGTGACAAATTGCGACTTATCAATTCAAGGCCACTCGAAACGATCGAACACGTCGCGCATCCGGATTCGGCCGAAATATGCAATTGGGAGGACATAAACTCCAGAGAGTACTCCGGCGTTAGGTCGGTCTTGATGCCGACCTGCCAACGATCTTCTTCGTCCGAAAATCGGTCCAATCTGAGGCAAACATCACACGGCTTCATGCTTCTGTCTGTCGTGGCACACTCCAATAAAGTTGCAAATTCTTTCTGGCCTTCTCCATCCTCTTCTTTTCTCTCCACTCGAACTCTGAATAAAGTTGTGTCCGACTTTTAGTAGTGTTGAGCGGAGGGCTTGGGGTAGGGCGGCAGTTCTTCGGGGGATCTCATTTCATCTCAAGTGGGAATCTCTTCACTTTTTGCATTCTCGCACTCTTTCTTGTTTGCCTTGGGGAAGTGCCTTGGGATCACATACTCGAAGTTGGGCATTACTGCAGGCCCCAAAGAGTGATTGGCGGGTGCAAATCACGGGGTCAGGCACCCAAGGCTCTGTCTGACCCAACCAGCGTCATTCTCTCCCAAATTCTGTTGTTAACGACTATAAACATTAGAAACGTCAAGGAAACTCTAAAAGAGCAGAACTTCTATGAGTGTATTGACTAGTCATCGATGCTCATTGCAGCGCCACACCATTTGGAAAGTTCCATCAGAATCCACACAAGATCAACGTCGTCTGAGGCTTGACCGGTTATCTGACCCCTTACTCAATTCTTCCAGAGCTGAATGCGTACCCCCATTTTAGAGCCTTCGTTTCAGAGCAGCTCTATACAGACGCCGAAGGCCTCGTTCCGCTTGCTGGCATGCTCTTTGCATATAGCTATCTCCTTTAGCCCATGATCAGCCAGCAAACGACCGTGAACTTACTTACCTCATGCTGGTTGACTTTTGCACCTAGTGCAGAGCCTCTCCTGCGCTTGTTGCGAGACACTCGGTTCTCGGCAGATTGTCTTAGTTACGAGCTTCTTTCGGCAATGGACCACGCCTCCAGGGGTTATCCGACCACAACAGGCCCAGTAGAGTTCCAGTATCGAGCACATTTCTGCAAGTATCCGAGTATTTACGCAAGTAGGCTAGTCCCACCTAGTGGATTCCACTGAGCACCTCCTTAATCAAGACCTGCTCGCTTTGGACCGACTTTTCGGAAGGAGAACATGTGTTAAACTGCTATATCACATCAGCATGCTTCTCATCAATGGGCAGAGCGTAGACATGTTGAATCAGCCGAAGCTCGAGTGTTGATTAAAAGGATCTATACAAACAATTCTGGTTCAGTGTTTTCAGCGGCACTAGATCCCACCAGGAACTCTTTGCGCTTTGGACCTCGTGACGGCTTCCACTGAGATGATCTCGACTAGATAGCGCTGCAGCGCAAGGAAGGACGCCGGACCAGCCACGATCTGGGTGACGGGATAGATCAACCAAAGAGAGTTGTGATATTGTCTATTGTGTAGTGTTTCCGAAGCCACTCGGTTTTGAGCTGGTTCTTGGTTGCGTCGTGCTTTGCCTTTGTGGACCGTGGATGTGATTGTTGTCCCATATTGCGAAGTCATTTTGGTTTTTTCTTGGCGCGATGGCACTTAGAATATACGAAGGGATTGGGGTTGGGAGTGGGGCAGGGAAAGGGGAAGGGAAAGGAAGGAAAGGGAAGGGGATCGAGATAGGGATAGGGCTAAAGACAAAGGTTGGTTGTGGCATTTCCGAGAACCCACCGTCCAGTACCTCAACTACACACAGGTTTCTATCAACAACCGGCTGAATTATGCAGTCCTTTCTATTCTGCATTTATTTTAACCTTTAACTTGGCAGTGCTAGCTAGAAATCGTTCATAAGCTCTGCCCTTCTAGTTCGAAATCCCCTCGCTTAATCGGTATCTCCTATCCCCATCCCATTCCCCTGAATCCCCTCGCTAATAAGCCCCCCACATAACCACGCTGTCAAAAGGTCAAAAAACCAGAAACACATCTTCATTTCGGTCGGCCTTCTTCCCAGAGTTTAGCAGTATACGCTGATCACGGAAGCCATTTGCGGCGGTCATGCCATTCTAGGGTTGCTTCGATTGCTTTATCTCGCAATTATTGATACAGGCTGGTTGTTGGCTCCATCACTCAATCCGCCCCGAGAAATATATTGTGCGCACGGATTGTACACACAAGAGAACCAGAAGTGACTGCAGATTCCACTTCCAACTCTCATCACTCCCTTTTAGAAATGGATTTACTTTCCGAGTTGGGGCGGCCGCAGGACCAGCCACCTACTCCAGCCTTGTCAACACATCAATCTGCGGACGCCGTCGTAAGCGCCGACAACTTCTGCGAGCGCGACTCCAACTTTCACCATCAACCACCAACAACCAACTATCACGAACATGATGAAGTAGCCGCAGGAGATAAATTTACGACGATCCGAAGCCCAGGACGTCATGAAAACCTTGTGGCAGCAGGCTCCGAGCAGCGGGGCCTCGAATCGATCGCTCGGGAGGCACTGCACGACCCAGACTCTTCCTTAACGCCTCCAACAACTTCTTCTCCGTCCTTAGGAGAGACGCCTGTGGGAACCACATCCAGGCCATTAGCAACATCGCTCCAGATTCAGGAAGCAGACCGGGCAGATATGTCAATGGTATTTATCCTTGCAAGTCGGACGTTTCGTAGAATGCTAACTGTTGACGTGCCTGCTAGTCGACCCAAGATGCTGATCTGGGGCTAACATCGTCTGGCAGACCTACCAACAACATCCCAAAGGCACCAGAGTCGATCGGTCAAGAGATAAGATTGACTCCAGCAGGACCACCGTGCGTTCGTGGCCATGCGATCCAAGACGAGTTGATGGAATTGATCGAAAGGCGCGTCACCGACCCCAAGGCAGCCCACTGGAATATGAAGACGATGAACTTAACTGAAGGAATTTTACGATTTTATGAAATTAACGCACGACCTCCCGATCGGGATCCACATCTACCGGATGAAGATGAATTAGCGAGCGCGATAGGACCTATTGTCAAGGATAATACAACATCATCGGACAGCAAATGCAGAAGAATACTGAGAGCAATTGACGAGTTGTATGGAAGTTTGGGGTGGGCCGTCCCTTTGAGAATATCAAGGGTCGAGATCGACTCTGGAATCGCCGATATGTCTCGATCTTCTCAACCGCAGAGCGTCCCCAATACCTCCGGTGGGGGAGCCATTCATCCAGAAAAGCATCCAATAGAAGGAACCGTTCCGATAGCACCAAATGCCAAACGCGCCCGAATAGATTCCGGTGAAAATCAAGCGTCGCATCAATCGCACATGCCCGCACAAGCTCCCTTACAAGATCGGTCACAAGAACTGTCACAGTCCCAAAATGATTCGGAGACGAAAAAGTTGTGTTGCCTTGAGGAGGGATGTGCAGCGTGTTTGAAGAATTTGAGGGGATTGTTGAAACACCTCGGTGAGGTACACTTTCCTTCTCAGATCTGGATCTGTCACCTCAAGACAGCCGATGGCAAGCCATGCGGTGAGATGAAAATCAGGAAAGACGGGTTTTTCGGACCCACCGGCCATTTTCAAAGCGATCACTACATTCTCCACGATGACAAAACGAGACAGGTTGAGCTCAAGCGCAAGGTGATCTGCCAGAAGATCAATGACATATACCATGACGTGTGTCCCTCCTGCAAGGATGACACGCCACTAAATACCTATGAAGAGTATATTAATCATACAAGCGAACACTACAGAGGAGAATGTCGAACTTATCCTTACAAACACCGCTGCAAGACAGGCGACCACAACTGGAGAAACAGCATTGATATTCCCAATGAATACCGAGAGAAGATTGTCGGAAAGAAACCAAGGAGATCTTGCCAGGACAACAACATTGACGATTTCGATAACCAAGAAAGCAGCGATGACGACGATGGGGACGACCCTCCAGGTCCATCTGGCCGCGCTGGAAGTCGATCCTACCGTCCGGCATATGATGGGAGTGGAGACGGAGGGCAGGGCTCAAGCCAAGCAACAGCCACGAACACCTTCAACTGCTACCACGATGGTGGATCGTATCAATGCCAATTTTCGTCTGAGCCTCTTACAGTACCATTCAGCCTTGCACGATTACCCGGTAACTCGAACTCGAGCCTCCATATACACTCTCAAGGGGAAAATCTACTAACTACAACGCCAGGAATCAAAGTTATCAAGAAGTGTTTCAAATCTATTCGTGAGCTTGGTCGTGGAGGGTTTAGTACCGTGGATGAAGTTCTTTGCAAATCTACAAACAAGACATATGCTCGGAAGATAATACCCTTGCATCGGACAACTGCGAGGTTCTCCGCCGAAGTAGAGATCCTGAAGCTGTTACGCCACCGACATATCATCAATTTGGCCGCTTATTGTACAACATCAACTCATCTTTGGCTGTTCATAACACCAGTTGCTCAGAAAGACCTAGCGGCCTATCTTCTTGGTGATGCCATCTGTGGTATTGGTTGGCCTGATCGCGAACTCCTTCGGAATTGGGAAAGTTGCTTAGCGTCTGCGCTGAAATATCTCCATGGAAATGGGCTTATTCACGGAGATATCAAGCCGCAGAATATGCTCGTTTCATCGGATCAGAAAATCTACCTGGCCGACTTTGGAAGTGCCAGGGCAAAAGTTTTTGAGCAAAGTCATGGAATAGAGGCAAAGCCAACCTTCGCCTTAACTCCCAAGTACTCCGCCCCAGAGGTCTCCTACTATAAGTCTATCGGCCATAGCTGGGAGACGGGGACGGCTGCGGACATTTTCTCACTTGGATGTGTATGGGCTGAGATCGAGACCGTTCGTACTGGCCTGTCAATACAAGTATTCGAGACCTTCCGTTCAGGTGGCAGCGCATACAATTCATTCCAGGCAAACCTTCCAAGAACATCTCTCTGGCTCGATTTTCTATGCGTGTTGCAGGAATCCGTTTTGCAAGTGTCACGACGTTGCGGGCATGCTCCTAGTACCTTGCAAATCATCAAAGACATGTTGAACTTCGACCCCCTTCAGCGCCCGAACGCTGATCAACTTACAACTATTTTCCATTGCACTTGCAATATCGATACATCTATCCCAACTTACCCTTCTCTCGTATCGAATCAGCATATCTCAACCTCTTTTAGCAAAGCACCTAGGTGTCATCAGCTTGACGATCTCCTTCCAGGCAAGCAGATCAACATGCCGTTCCAGTTCAAGTCATCAAGTCACTGCAAAGTAATGAAAGAGGGTTTATGCTCTAACTGGCATATCGATACATTCTACAATTGGGTACCAGACACACAGCAGTGCATTTTCTGGGAAGCAACTAGGATAGGTTCAGCGGTACCTCGCTTTTTCGGCAGCAAGGCGAACGACTGGGATCCAGCATCAAGTCCTTCAAAGACCTATCTACTTAATGGACACCTCACAGATTTGTATGATGTTACAATAAGAGAAGATAATACACAGGTAATACGGAATAAGTCATGGATCTATGTCGCTAATATTTTCAGCTTGAACTTCGGCAACACGAAACGTTCTTTCTCAAAACACGGACCAGGAATGATGTTCGACCAATGTATGAGAAAGAACTGGCTAATCTATGCTTACTGCAACGTTCTATCCCGAAGCCTCTCGGCTTGCACCAGAGCTACCCATCTGGATCGGTTCATGGCCTGCATTCTTTGAGCGATTACTTTCGAGAGATATCCCCACCGTCATCCGTCGAGGATACACTCAAGTTATGGGAAAATGCGTTTGATCTGATAGATGCTTTTCTTATCCTTCGGTATAATCTTCATTTCCCATAAGTGTCCCTTCATACTGACTGGCATAGTACCTATAGTGTTATGGCTCGCCACGAAGACATTAAGCCAGATAATATCGCGGTGCTCAGTTCAGACACGAAGTCTCCATATGAGTGGAAGTTTGGGCTTAGTGATGTGGGCCTGGGCCAATTTTCACAGAAGAAGGGGTTTTCGAAAGAAGGTATAAAAAGTTTCTGGAGTTGTCTATCATCTCTTGGTTCCACAGGCTGACAAGACCTCACAGATGAAGTTTGCTCCCACCGGTTCCCGGGCATCTATAGTATGTATGGAACAAAGACCCACGTGGCACCCGAACGAGAATCGCAATTAAGGCTAATGGAAAATTATGACGTCTGGACTCTTGGCTGCATTTACCTTGAGTTTGTCACTTGGCTTATTCACGGGTCGGAAGACATCGCATTACATCACCCCAAACGACTGTCTCAATCGGAGCTCCTACTACCACACACCAAATCTGATATTGAGCCTGAATACGAGTCTTACCTCAGAGACAAATCAAGAAAATCCAAGCAGGTCCTTCTCGACACTATTACGGAAATGCCTGATTCAGTAACTAAAGCAATTGCAGAGAGTGTGATTGCGCCGATGTTTGGACCCCCAGACGAGAAGCCTAGTTGGAAGCGGATCCGTGATAAAACGGGGACAGTTCTTAACGATTTGTGGAACGAATGCAAAATAGCTGTAGCAAAAGCTGCCACTCCTCTACTCTCTCTTGTACGACCTAGGAACAAGGACGCTTGCCTCTCATCAACACGTGCAACAGACGGGAGTCGCTCTGATCAAACAGAGATTGTCGTTCCCTGGGAAGAGAATAATCCCGATCGATCTGAGGCCGTGGATGATGATTGCCACAAGGATGCCGATATCGATCCAGACATATCTACAGGGCCATCTGGCTATTCTTATAGTCTTGAGAGATACGTCCGAGATAAGAGCGACTATAGGGTACTTTTGTTCTCGGAGCCCACATCCGCCGGCCGTGATGCCTCGGAGGAACTGCATAACATTTTTCTAAAAAGTGTAATGGAGAAATTTGAGAGCGGATGGAAGTAAGGCTAGAGGAGTTACGGTGGTATTGTATTATACAGGTGATGGGATGGCATGGATCTTGCGCGGGCGTTTGCTGCAATGGTTGGATAAGAATGGAAAGAAGGTACCTCGCGGTTGGATAAAAGCGGTAGTTTGGTTCTGATTATACTTAGCGCACCATCTGTGTTTATTGATTTATTGGATGGGAAAGACAAAATCGCATCGAATCTCTATCGCATTAGTGGTAATTTTATATATAGTATCGATATCTCCTCTATTATCATCTATGCCCCTTATAAATAGTGAGACACATGGAGGCCCACTTCTCCCCCTCTTCGAGGACTTTGACGTTTAGAAACGGAAGTACGTGGCAGGGAGAGATATCGGCATTTTAATCTCATAAGTAGATGTCCAGAGAGGACGGAGGCGGGTAAGTGTCCCCCGACTTCGAGGAAATAACACCTTGCTCACACCACCTGTGGTATAGGAGTCGTTCGTGCTCTTATTGAACCATACCTCCAAAGGGCCAAGGAGGCTGGACTTCCAGCTTGGGTTGAATCTTTGGGCGAACATGCGCGAGATGTTTATGCACATTTTGGGTCTCGGACCGTAGTGGAAGCGTGTGTTGGAAAGGGCGTCGCCGACGCAAAGGGAAACGGGGTACACGGTGGAGAAGGGATTATGGTATACGGCATGATTGCAGAGCCAAATTGAGAATCGAATAGATCGCGAAGTTGGTCAGTGAATTCAATGACGAAAGAAAAGATAAAGGGGGAAGCATTTGAGCTGCGAGATGAAACTCCATTTCAAAGATCTCTCAATCGTGAATGAGCACTGCAGAAGTAATGTGAAAGAAGCTCTGAAAACAAATAAAATCAAAGAATGGCGACGCCCAATAAGTGGCTGTCTGACCAAACACGAAGACAAAAGCCTCAGAAACAGATCCGGTCCACTGCTTGTGGTAGGCCATATACTATCGGTCTTGTTCTTGAGTCAAGCAAACTGACTCTTTATTCTCTAGGTTATTAGATTGAGATATGAAAATAAGAGCAGGATCTGAAAGGGCCAAAGGAATATGCAAGTACTGTCAGTTCCGTTGACTCGTTCCACGTGCTCTTAAAGAGAGGCCGAGGAGCAAGGCGCGATCGTCCCTTGGACATGATTTGTGAAGGAAGCATGACTACTGCTCCTGAGTCTATAAAATAGCCTAGAGTCTGCTCAAACTTTTCTAATCCATCCCGTCTACGCCACAAGAGCTGGTAGTACGCCCGAGCCGAAGTCGAACGCGCGATACCGCGACGAAGGATCCAATTTTCGGGGCTGAAATCGTGAAGCGATTTCAGAGACCCTTTGAAGCGCCCCATCATATCCACCCAGGAGGCACATCAGATACCTCTGGACGAATCCCACTGATATTAACTTCACAGATCTCATCCCCCACGTATCAATGGGTACATCAAACTGCCATTCTGGAGCAGAGGATGCCTGTCGGGCTTTTCTGACTCGAAATGAGAGGCTTTACGTGTCACACGTGACCGTCGGTAAGTGGGCCGAGGTCCTTCAGTCCTGTTCGGGAAGTAGATCAATTTCCACACAAGCCAGCGATTGGGGGTGCGTCCACTTCCAAGTGGGGTATCGTGCATCCTCAGATTCTTTTTCAAAGGGTCCCTGCAAAGGAGAGCATGGCAACCACGAGGCAACCGTGCGCAGCACAGTCGGGAGATTAGCTGCCTCTTCCAACCCTTTATGAAGCAAGACATAACGCTACTCCAACCTCAAACTATGTTGAACTCTAACTCATTTCTAGTAAACCAGGATGGCTGAACGTGCTGAACCCCTTCCCGGCCCCTCTCGCAAACAGCAAGTCTCTCGCCGTGCCCAGAAGCTCTCCGAAGAGCGGTTAGCGAGGAAGCGGGAGCTTGACCGCCAGGCACAACGCAGTGCGCGAGGGAAGACGAAGAACCACATTGCTCACCTTGAGTCTCGCATCGAAGCATTAACAAGAGTCCAAGGGACAGGAGATATCAAGGAGCTGATTGAACAGATTGACCAACTCTGGAAACAGCTTTCTACAGAGCACCAGTGAGTTGAAATACGAGCAACCGACTTCCTTCTGGAAGCCAGCTATCTCGAGTAGGATCACTTAGCAACCTTCGCCAAGACGAAGCTTGTCCACGCCCTGAACAGCCACAAGCACGAGGGTTTTCCCTACAGAACTATCCTCTTTACAGAGGCACGCCTTTCGCGACTCAACAAGAAGCCGGCAGCCCTTTTGATTCGCTATTACACCGCAATCAGCCCGCCACAATCTTTCCTTGGTATCCGTACGCGCCTCTTTTTGATCCTTCCCTTCGGTAACTACGAGGCGACCATGGAACACCAATTATAACCAATACACCTCAAAACAACTCGCACAGGAGCTCAGTTTACACCACCTCATCCTTGGTCTCAACAAGCCCAATCGAGTTGCACGTCTCGTTCAGGACGACCTTAATGATCCCACTGGGGAGTTGGCCAAAAACTCGTGGACGTCCAAAGCCTGGCCGCAAGGTTCGGCCACCGGATTATTCGTTTGCTACATACGACTGGATTGAAAAAGTTTCCCGAATGCCAGCGTTCCAACGGGCTGCTGCGCCTCATTTCGCGGTGATTGAGAAGATGAGAGAGGATAATGCGGTAGCGAGACTCAGAGAAATAGGGAGATTAGGAAGGAGAAAGCCAGGGAGAAACACAGACGCGAGAAGGAGCAAAAGAAGAGCACCAAGGAGGAGAGAGCCGTGAAGAAGGCTGATTTCTCAGATTAGACTACCGTCTCAAGTGGTTATGAGCCGATAACATCAAGACAAGAAGGACTGGTATCTTGAAGATCTGTTTTACGATTTCATTTCTTTTATTCAAAGTACGGATGTGCTAGTGCCTAAATCACACGAAGATTAGCTGCATTCAAAACTCCATAGAAGAATTACAAACCTCAAGAGCAGTTAGCCGCTGGCCGCTTTCGAAACACACCAGCTTCATAACCAAATTTTTCGACTCCTCGCCAACATCTGGGAGAAGCCCCTCCCACGACTTTCCAGGAAAACTCTGATACCATTCAAAAGGGGGCGTTGCGAAGTTGACAGCTTCGGGCCAAGTCTCTCTCGTAGGGGTGCCAAGCGTCTTGAACATACTCAAGATGAGTCCAAGCTGATTTCCATCCTCTGAGGTATCTCTCGACTCGAAAAGCGGGGTCGGTGGTTTCCGTATACATTCAACGAGCATGGTACCTGCTTCCCATATGTCGAGGCTCGTTCCGTATGATCGATTGCCAAAGAGAGTCTCTGGAGCTCGGTAGCAGGTGGTGCCAACTTCTAGGACTTTGTGATGGGCGGGTTCGTCGACGAGAGATAGAGTTGGATGCCACGCCGTGCCAAAATCCGAAAGGTATGCCGGTCCTGTCGGGGAAGCTAGCAACAGATTCGAGGGCTTGATATCGCGGTGTATGATGCCTTGCTGATGAAGATATGCGAGAGCTGAGAAGAGATCGTGAAAGGTGTTCCGTGTGAGCTCTTCCGATACCGTCCCAGAACCAATGATTTTTGCCAGAGTCAACGGCATAAATGGGAAGACCATGACCAGTCTTGATTCCTGGTCACGGAACGTCTCTGTCAATGTGATGATTGACGTGTGAGATAGCTGCTGTAGGATTTTGACTTCTCGGCCTGGATTGTGTGGCTCCACATTATGAGTCTCAGTAATGACCTTCAGTGCCACAAATTTTGATCGGTACACTTCTGATACCAGGCCGCTGGCAACATGGTGACAGTTTTGGTACGATCCTATTCGGATACCGGGGCCCGTTGGATCTTGAAAGACGATTGGCACATTGCTTGGTGGCTCTGAGGTGATGGCATTGCAAGCAGCATCGTACACTTCCTGGGAAATATATCAGTTTATGCATAGCTTTATCAAGTTCACAAAGCACCCCTGCGATCCCATCACCCCAAATCTGGAGTGAAAGAAGGGAAAGTTGGTCACGTGACAAATATCAAAGCGGGTGAAATCGCACTCACTCTTGATTCCGAGTTGTTATAAGCATCGTTTTCTGCTGCAAAAGCTGCTTTATGTGCAGTACCAGTTGAGCTCAAGCCTTTGGCTTCAATAGCCTTTCGTCTGTAATCAACAATTAGTAAGAGCGTGCCAAAAGACAAAGACAATGGGCAGTGTCGTCTCATCTTGACTTACAATCTTTCTATGTTGTCATATCGATCGGCCGCTTTAAGGGCAGACCTCCAAGTTGATGCTGAAGCCATATTGAGCCCCTGAATCCATAACGGGGAAATTGAGGTGCGTTGTCCTCGTTGCTGTCAGTCCTCAATGCAATTCTATCAATTTTCGACTGGGGAATTTTGTCGTTGAAAGTCAACTACTCTGCAGAGACGAAAGTGTTGACTTGGAAAGGAAGGTCCTGAAGTATATATATGTAGATTTGACAATTACGGATTGTTTGTTGTTCACAGCAAAAGCCGAGGTCATCCTATCTCAGCAGAGAAGTTGTTCCCCGGCAGCAGCTTTTCCTTCGGCTAAAATCATCAAGTGACAGGGATGCGATCCTCCACTGGGAAAGCGCCGATCGCTCGAGATGAGCTCAGCAACTCTCACTCACGCCTGGTGATGCCAATCCTCAATTCCGCGACGCCGACAACAAGAACTTCGCTTCGTTTGTATATTATTTATTATTATGCGCATTACTTCCTTGCGCTGGTGACCGTCTGGTAATACAGAAACATGGAGGAAGCATTGTCCAGGCGGGAGTATCCTGCTATGCTGGTGAGCAATTCGTCGCATTTGTCGAGTCCCGTCACCATCAACTGACCGGAAGTGAAGGAACGTTTACAACCAGCCGCAGCCGTCTCAAAACTTAATGAGCGCGTTAAGAAGATTGGAAAAATCAATGCCGAGATTGCAGACTGGCTTCAGGTACGCTTCGGCGGATAGGCGCATACAAGTGCAAATAATTGACAAGTTCAAAGGAGCGCCGGAAAGTCGAAGAAGCATATGTAGCTGGCCTCAGGAAGCTTTCCAAGAGGCCACTGCAAGACGTCGGGGGAGATCTAGGGTACTGTCCTTTCAATTGATTCGATGCGACGAAAAGCTGACCTTCATTGAGCGTATTCGATGGACCTTGGAAAAGGATCATCAACTCGACCGAAACCATAGCATCCTCCCACGCCACACTGTCGCAACGAATAGAAAAAGATGTCGAGCAGCCGCTTCGAAATTTCGCGTCGAATAATCGAGAAATGTCTGGTATGGCTACAATACAAGGAAACCTGGGAGCTATGGCGAAGGAGCTAGAGGATGCTCAAGAGAGATCTGACAAGCTGAGCAAGAAGGGAGGAAAGGCAAGTACACAGAAGGTGGAGAATGCTACATCGAAACTACAGAGTGCGAATCAGCAATGGGACTCTCAATCACCTTTCGTATTCGAGACTCTTCAGGCATTGGACGAGACCCGTTTGAACCACCTCCGTGACGTTCTCACGCAGTACGAGACGCACGAGGCAGATCAGATTGAACGAAACCGTGTCACAGTTGAACAAACCCTGGGCTCGTTGCTGGAAATCGATACTTCCCAAGAGATTAAGAACTGGTCACAGGCAACAGTTGCAGGAAAGCCAATTACAGAGCGGAAAGCGAGACAACTATCGAATGCTGGAGGTTCTTTGCACGCTACGACAGGTGCAACTCCTCCGCCACCGCAAACACCCAGATCGACTCATACAGATAATGTGAGCGAGCATTCGGGCAGGCAAGAAGAAAAATCTGGTAAGTTGATTCCCCTTTGATAAAATCATCAAATTGCTCTCTCTTTTCTTTTGTGGAGAGCTTGCCACCCAACTAGTATGTAATTTTAACATATGCTTCAGAATCCAAATTCTCAAAAAGCCGATTTGGAACAATGCTCAATCGACGACGCCAAAGCATTCATGGAGGATTTGCTCGAGCTCCTTCACCCAACAAAGGTGGCTTCGCTCCTTTTGGAAGAAACTCGGCAAGCCGGGATGGGCGGCCGAACCCATCTCCACGTGCTTCGTCGAACAATTTACGAGAGGATCTATCGCGTGATAATCGTCTCTCTTCTCTGGCAGAATCTCCAACAGCTACTAGCCCGACATCACCGAATGGTACCGCCAATAGAACACATGCAGGCTCAGCTTTCATTTCAGATGCCATACCACAGAGATCTTCATCGAATGCCCCCAATGGAACGGCTGGCACAGGATTGCCCGATTTGTCAGACGTTCAACCCCCGCCTGGTCCACCGCCTTCACACATGAAAGCAGCTTCCGAGAATCAGAGAGATTCAGAAGGTTTTACTGTTCCAGCAGCTATGAACGACCCCATATCCCAAGCTCAACAAGAGGCAGCACAAGAAGCGGCTCAATCTCAATTCAAACTTGATATCCAGAAGGAACCCATACCGGAGCAAGATGCAGATGCCCAGGCAGCGTTGTCAAATGTTGCAAATACCTTACGATCATCTCAAATGGCAACGCCAAGCCGCAAGGCTGGTACTGTCAGAGGACGAAGAGATGTTCGAAACACTATTTTTGTCTCACATGCAAACTCGCTTGATGTCATGAGTCCCGAGCACCCCTTACCCCCATCACCCGGTATTGTGGCCGGCAGAGCAGCAACTCTTGCAACATTATCGTCAGGGGAGCAAGTCGCACCAAGTGTGTCCGATAGTACCTCGATTCGCTCCGGACAGTCACTTACGAACAACCTCGCAGTGAAGCATACTGAGATGCACCACCCTGGCCTCAACGCTTCAATAGTCGAAACAATGCATGCCTCCATTGAAAATGGGGAGACTAAGTCATTGAAGATCAATGGCGAAATTTCATTGGTCTACAACAGGGCTATTGGTGATGAGCTGCCAACTTCTTCAGGTAATATCCGCGGGGACCTGTCTATGAATGGTTTGCTGACATGATTTAAGACAACGAGACCATACGGATTAACAACTTTCCAAGCCTAGAAGCGATTGGAGAGAACCGAACTTTCATCCATCCAGTCTCCGAAGAGAAAGCAGATGAATTCACAATAGCCATTGCTTCGATATCACCCAAACCTCTTATCGGATTCAACTACCGAGTACATATTGACGAGGCGGACTTGGTGTCGCGAAACCCTCTGCTCATCAAGCCCATCTGGAAACCAAAAGACGACAAATTTGATTTTATCATCGAATACAGTCTCAATCCTGCGTACAGCACGGAACCGGTGACATTCCAAAACCTAGGTATCATTGCACGATACACAGGAGGGCGGCCTATCGCATGTCAAAGTAAACCATCTGGAACGTTCAAGGCCCAGCAGTCATGTGTTTTCTGGAGATGGGGTGAATTAACTCTGACCAACGAAACACGCAAACTCGTCTGTCGGCTCACGGTCGCGGAAGGTGCGATGCCAGTCCCTGGTTATGTCGACGCTAAATGGGAGATGCACGGCTCAGTTGCTGGGCTCAGTTTGTCTCGACTGGAAAGTGGAAAGGGAAAAGAGGGGGAGGAGAGTATGGATCCATTTGCGGATGATACCATTGCCAGTCCCTCAGCGGTGACTCCGACTGGAAATTGGGCTGAGATTGAAACGAGTAGGAAACTTATTAGTGGGAAGTTTGAGGCCAGGGGAGCATTGAAGACTTAGTAAAAAAATGGAGCGAGGCTTTCTTCCTGTGGAGTAGCTGTAGTAATTGCATTCTGTACATATTTCTTATGATGTTCCTACTTGGGGTTTTCATCTACGCATGCAGTTATACCTTTACTCTTTAATGCAGCAACTCCAAAAGAAATCCTTCAGAAAATTTACATCAGCTCGGGTGTATCATGTGACGACGACGGCTTGAAAATCATGCTTTTTTGTCGCACGTCTGAGAAAGTTCCAAGAGGACCTAAATCTCCGGTCCTGGTATTCCGGGAGAGCTTGGCTGGGGGAATTTCGGAGATAATTTTGGAACCAAAATTCCTCAAATAAGTACTCCTTTGATCTTAATTCATATCTTGGCCCTGCCTCTTGGACTGGACTTGCGTGATGTTGTGTTTTCAACTTCAAGGAACCTTTCAAATTCGTTCAGCCAAATTTGCAGGCCAAGAGGATATCTTGGCATGGCTTCCCCAGATTTTCTCATCTTCGATTAATTTTTTCCTACTGTATTTCGATTGTTCGCTTTGTGTAAGGCTGAATGCTACACGGAAATCAGCGATCGCTTCGTATTCCGTATTGCATGCTCGAAACGCACAGCTGGTCGCTTGTGTCACCTAAGAGCCGGACGAAAGTTCAGCCTCGTGTCCACATTTCGATGTCGATCAACATCATAATCTATAATTACACAGTCCCTCAGACCATGTCCTCAGCTTGTTCGCCCCGGATTTTCGTGATCCTTCAAGCCTCATGTCAATGATGGAAAGTCTTTGATTGGTGTGCTTGAGGTGGCAAGCTGCATTGGCGGATCTTTCTCGGCATTGGCCAACCAAGAGGTAGGAATTGATCACCGGGATTTAGATGCGAGAGAAGCCATTGATGTCTTCATTGATCAAGTTGTCTTCGTTCCGGCTTACATTTAGGTGCTCAAGCAGAAGGATATGGCAAAATAAGCATTGTGACAGGGCCCAATTTAATGAGCTCCTGTTTGCAGTGGAGATCACAGATGCTGTTGTTTTGCCATTTAGCTGAAAGAAATATAAAGGTTGGAAGTCGTATTCATGAGATCGCTATAAGCTGCTGTCAATTTTCCTAGATTGACGGCCTTACGACCAAAACTCACAATGCAGTATCTCAAGCGCCTCGCCCTCTTCATCCTTCTCTCCCATATCCCGTTCGCAATTGCGAACAATACCTGGCACTCCAAATCCCATACCACCTGCAAACCCGTTCCCGGATCGCCTTCCTGGCCCAGCGACTCCTCATGGGCTGAACTAAACCGCACACTCTCCGGCCGTCTCATCTACACCATCCCACCAGGCGCAGTCTGCCATCCCGACCAACCTACCTACAACCCATCTACATGCCCCACGATCCAAGCAGACTGGCTCACAGCAGCGTACCACACCGAAGATCCCGTCTCCAGCGTTCAAAATAATTGGAATAACGATACATGTTTGCCATATGCGAATGATACGTGCTCTGGGAAGGGATATCCGGTTTACGTTATCAATGCTACATGTGCTGAGGATGTGAAAGCCGGCGTGGATTTTGCAAGGAAGTGGGGTGTTAGGTTGATTGTGAAGGCAACGGGACATGATTATTTGGGGAGGTGAGTGATGCTTTGGATTTGTTATGAATTGGTGGATGGTTTGAAACTGAAGCTGACTCCTGAAAGGTCATCGGCTCCGAATTCGTTATCAATTTGGACGCATCATATGCAGGGGCTTGAGTTCCAAAATGGATTTACGCCAAAGGGATGCGGGTACTCTATCGACACTCCAGCTTTGACAGCAGCTGCAGGCTCACAGTACGTATACCCGGCTCTTAGCCTGCGTGAATACACGCTAACTGGAAGTCAGGTTTGGGGAGATGGACCTGCAGTCCAGTCTCCGAAACCTCACAATAGTAGCCGGAGGCTCCACAACCGTTGGCATCGGCGGCTATCTCACTGGCGGGGGCCACTCAGCACTGAGTGCGACATTCGGCATGGCGGCTGATCAAGTGCTGGAGATGGACATCGTGACGCCATGCGGGGAGATCCTAACGATCAACGAGTGTCAAAATCAGGACCTATTCTGGGCCATGCGAGGCGGAGGCGGCTCAACCTTCGGCGTCATAACCTCAGCAACAATCAAAGCCTACCCCTCCTTCCCTTTCGCCGTGGTGTCCTTCCTCATCGGCACCGAAACCGCATCTGACGCATACTGGTCCGTAGTGGCATCGATACTGTCGCAATACCCCTTACTTTCCGCGCAAGGCATCGCAGGCCTGCCCTTCATCCTCCCAAGCTACGAAAATCCAGCCCTCAACATTACAACCCCCGTCGCCGCTTACGCAGGCAATTTCTTCCTTCCTGTGCTCTCACCAGCCAACACCTCTGACTCACTCGCCGCCGTCCTCACAAACGTCTTCAACTCTTCCATCGCTCCATATCCAGGCCAATTCCAAATGACACTCGTCCCGTCAACGTACCTAGATTTCTACTCGTGGTTCAAGAATAACAATGGACCACTCGATGGAGGGTTCGATGGATTGGTAGGAAGTTGGCTGTTAGATGAGAAAGCTTTGACCGGAGATTTTGAGGCGTTGAAAGAAGCAGTTAAGACCTTCACCCCGCCGGGGAGTAGTAGTGCGCCGTATTTAGTGTCTGGAAAGGGGGTGTGGGATGCCGTGCCCAGGGGTGGGAGTAATGCTGTGAATCCCGCTTGGAGACGGGCGCTCATGCACTATAGTGAGTTTTTTTTTTTTAATTATTTTTTAATTATTAATTTTTAGGGCATAGAAGGAATGTATGGCAGTACTGACTTAGGGAATAGCGAATAGCGCTGATTGGAATCCATTCGACAACAAGGCCAAGGCTGAGCAGGAGGATCTATTGACGAATACGTATGATGCTGCCCTGCGGAAACTTGCGCCTGATATGGGTGCTTATATGAATGAGGTAAACATAACTTCTCTTTTTTTACTCCCAGCTTTTAATTATTTATTCTTCGGCTATTCGCCTCAATCCTCATAAGATGCTGACTTGATGGCAATGACAGGCCGATCCCAATGAACCGAATTTCCAGCAAGCATTCTGGGGCACTAATTACCCTCGTCTGCTTGATATCAAACGGAGAGTTGATCCAGATGACGTTCTGTGGTGTACGCCGTGCGTTGGGAACGAGCGGTGGGAGGAGGTTGGGGATGAGCTCTGTCGAGTCTAATTTTTTAAGGAGCTTCTACGAACGCACAGCATCGCGATCCCAAATATCTCAAAATTTCAAACAGCCAACATTGCAAGCACAAATACTTATAAATTCGAGCTTGTCGCTGTCAACCTTGGGATCTTGTGAGCTAGATCCTTGAGGGGGCGCAGGCTTTCCTTCCATGATGGTGTCAGATGGATTGGTGCCTTAGGCTACTACGCTAAGACCCCACACCTCATTTCCCCCTGTATATAGCTCTCTCTTTTCTCCTCGCTCTCTTTTAGAGCTCAATCGAGTCTTTAACCTTCTCTCGCATCCGACAGATGGCCCGACGAGCACACCCTGAAAGCGCTGTTAGAGATTCGCGGTCGCGAAGATATACTGAGGGGCTGTGTATGCCCTTTCGGCGGCCGTAGAGAGGCAAATAGGCGTTCTCGATTAAAATGCTCTTGGCTGTGGCTATAGATTATGAATTGGCAATACGAATATGGTCGTGTTTGTTGAACGGTGTTAGATGTCTTTTTAAGGTTGTTGGGATGTTTGAGTAGCAGAACCACTGGCCAATAGGAATGGAGAAATCTGCAACGCGAGGCGAGCCGAGGCGACCCCGCGCGGCTGGGGTTGCTGAAAGCCAGTTGCAATATTTTCCCCCGACCCAACACTTCATCAGGAGGCTGGGAACACCATGGAAGAACCCCGTCTTGAAAGCACCTCATCAGACAATTTGTCTCGGGAAGGCAGGATTGGCGGAGATCAGCAGGAAGACGTTTTCCAATGGAAGCTCAACCGTCTTACTTGCAGACTGCAGGAACCCATCCGTCTCTAGCTCAGAGGAAATAATCTCCCTCAAGCTTGTCCGGGACTGGCAGAGATCAGCAGGAGGACGCTTTCCAATGCCGAATGCAGACTAACGGGGGGTGTTTTGGATGAGTGACATTCGAATGTAAAAGACTTTGGACGTATGCCTCGAATGCAAAATCTTTTGCATTTCGAGATGTCGAGTACAAAATCTGTTTCTCCGGCATCGGCGGTAGACTCTTGAGGCATCGGCAAGGCAGTGGGCTCCTTAGGCAGTCGGCAGTGGGCGGCCAGCATATTCCTTCCTAATACACCCTCCACTCGCATTAGCAACGTGCATCGACAGCGTGTACAGCCTTCCCTTATGTCGTTGACGATATCTCAAGGCAGTCGAGTGCGAAATCCTTTTGGATTTAAGCGACAGAGTTGTTCATGCAAGAAAAAGGGGTCGGTTCTTGGTGGTCAGGTGACCGAGAAGCCAGCTGGTTAGGTGTGCGGCTGAGAAACACTTGATATCCTCGCGAGGAAGAGGAATACCGTGCGATCCTCAGGCGCGACTCAATACACTTATACCGAGCTGTCTGTATGGGCATATGGGTAGCTCAAACTTCTAATCGCCCAAAAAGCTGCGACGCTTCTAAAGCTCATGAAACATATCAAAATAATGATGCATTCTCTTAAATATAATAGCGAAACCTTAATAACCAAAGTCCAAGTCCTGTATAATGAGCGTAAAACATTACTCAATATCTCCAAAACCAAAAAGAGTGTAGTATTGCGCAATGCAGCAAGAAATGCCCAATCCTGTCCGAAACTATCGCCTTTCCATCTAACGCTACCATTCTTCCAGAGCCAAAGAGAAAGTAGCTCTAGTTATAGCCATCCCCACTGTTTGGTGACTTAGGACAGAAATTGGGACCAAGGGGGGTACCCGGAGTATCAGCTCCAGCCGCAGCAGCAGACTCCACCCAAAGTGTCCCAATGTTCTCGAGGATGTTTGAATCACCTGGGGAAGAACATCTCAAGGTGTTGATATTATTCACCGCATCTGAAACAAGGATCTCTGAGTTGGTCAATTCGACCAAGTTCTGAGGAACACCTGGGAACACCTGCATCAGAGTGTTGGCAGCATCTACACCTGCCTGGCTAAGACCAGGAGTATTCATCAGGGTATTGAGGAATCCAGGCTCTGCGTTTGCTGCATTGAGAGCAGTGAATTCGTTGTTGGTGAGATCTTGGCCGGAGAGGCCGTTGGCGATGTTGAGGAAGTTGTTGACTGTGTTGACTGAATTGTCCCAGCCGTCAATGGCTGTTACAACCTGTTGGCAAAGGCCAGGATTCGGAGAGTTAGAGTTGCAGTCGTTGAGTGCGTCCTGGACGGAGCGTTTGCTGAAGATAGAGCGTGGGGTGATAGAAGAATGGGTATAGGATTTTGTGGGTGCTGAGAGAGCCATTGCCGTGAAGGCGAGGATTGCGGTGATAGTTGAGGCCTTCATGGTGATTCTGAATTGATACCGATTAGGAACGATAAAGATATGAAGAGATTGAAGATTGATTTAAATTAAGGTGTGCTAGGAATAGTATTGAGAAGATGTTGTGAGCTGATGATGAAAAGGACTTCCTCTTGATTTATATACACAAGTCTTGTATCTCAATAACTTCAACATCTTTACTCGAAATACTGAGCCTCTTCGCATATGGAGTCTTTTCTAAAAAGGGTAAAAAGAAGCCTGGCAAAGTTCATGACACAGTCAGAACGATGTACTTGGATTTAATTTAGCGGAGGTATACTACCGCCGTCGGCGCTTACGTCAGTCTGCCTTCGCGTGCGTGTAACCCGTTGTATGGCGACCAGCAAAGGCAAATCCTTCTTAAGATAGAGTGTCCAGCAATTAACAGCCTGAATATGTTTAATCATGGCGTGGAGAGTCTGACTAGCAGGGTGATGTGGCTCAGCATCAGCCACAGGGTTGTGGGTTTAGTAGTGCTGACCACACTTTTCTAGAACCAATTTTATTCTTGCAAGTACCGAATGATTAGACGTTTTCGCCTCTCCGGTGAGATTTCTGAAACGGGAAAATCGTACCGGGTTCTAATCAGAGCTCGTAGCGGCCGCGATTTGTTGTCGGTGTATACCACAGCCGAAGGATTAGCTATTGTAGATGAGAATTCAGCCCTACTGTGATCATTAATGCTCTACATTGCATCATTCATGACTCCGCCCTTGGTTTTGAGCTTGCGCCTAGTGATCAGGAATGGGTCGGAGTAGTTAGGGAACACCCCATTTGCCAGTCAGTACCCAGATACACAGTCAGTACCCAGATACATAGAACAGAATAACCACTTGAAACATAAAGATTCTTATAATATCAATGCGCTGATGAGAAAGCTAAGTGCTCTTAACACAATCAGGTTAGAGCTTTCTAGGTTCTCCATCCTACATGCTATTATAACTCGGCATATGTGATACTGGATGTGGGAAAGAGAGAACAGAAGGAATATTAATATGTATAGTATAGGCTATCAGGAAAGATTCCATTTGGCTTCATCACCGCGATTTGAAATCTTCAATACTATTGTGAACAAGGCCGACCAAGAGACAGGTGGAAGAAACGGCGATTCGATAGACACATCTTCTGTAAGCAGACCACATGTCAGTTGCTACAGAGTACGATTTCCTATAATGCCATCATATTAACTATTGTGAAAATAGTTATTTAAGTAAGCTGGGGTGACGATAGGATGCCAGTTGGGCTTCTCGGTCTTGAGTATTTACCCATTTCTTATTAAACTTGGTCTCGTCAGGGTGGGCGACTCAAACATGGGTCGAAATTGCGGACCACAAAATGACATTCGAAAAGAAAATTGTTAGCTGATAGTTGATATGGGCCCGGGAGAAAGACAAATAGACCGGGCTGTCTCCTTAGGGGCCTATGATACACATCATAAGGAGGATTTTGGTTTTTGAGAGGAATCCGTAGGTTCCTCCGAAAGCCGAACAGAGAATTTCCAGGGGGGTTGGTCAAGACTTTGGCATATGACGTTGTAAAGCGCTGCGGATGATCGGTAGCATTATGTAATAAGCCATTCCCCCCCTTAGCACACAGCCGCCGTACGTAGTAGCTCCTTCCTCGTACAAGTCAATTAAGCTCTGAGCAATTTTAAGTCGTGATATTAAGTTCAACTCTTCTTCCTATGAAATACCATGTGTTTCCAAGTAGTAGAACGATACTCCGTCAGCCGTTGTCTATTCCAAATTTATGGTATTGACGAATGTCAATTATACCAGCAGAAGAGACACTCAATCCAAGAGCGCACTATTTTAGTAGGTGTCTTACGCCAGCCATGCTTATACCGGCGTCGAGTCTCGGCCGTCAGCAAGTCCACAGGTATGGGCACGGCGGGAAGTGGTCCACTGGAAACCTCGAGAACGTGAACGTTTGACTTCGCATTCATCATTCAGACATCGTAGTTGTAAGAGATGAGCTTTACTCTGCTAGAACTACTGGTATATTGATCATCTATTTAAGAGAATGGCTTGCTAAGTTACTTCTGTCAGGTACTTGGCCAAATTCCACGCTCGTACCCCCTTACCAACTGTCATTTCGACACTTCCAGAAGCATCGGCAGCGCAAGGGAAAGCACGGGCTGGGGCACACAACAGCTATACAGTCGATCCGCTTGCGTGGTAGCAAAGAGAGCCTGCGGAGAGGACTTCGGTGCATTTGCTTCGCAATGGAGCAATGCCTACAACTCAGCCAAATGTGCGAACACCACTCCTCCCTACGGTCGAATTTCCATCTAGCCAGGCGGGGCCTGCCGGATGGGAGCGCGTAAGATAGGGGGATGTCAGATGGCAGAGACAATGGGGCGAAGCTGCTTGGAAATATTTAGAAACCTATTGACGAAGGCCGCCCTCGTAGTGGCAGTAGTTATCTCGACTGTATTGCCCATGATTTGTTCTATTTTGTGACTCTTATATCTCTCCTTTAATAACACAAAGCAAACAAGTCCAAAGCACATCAGCCTCTTCAACGCCGGACTCTGTAAACCCAGTCACTAAACTCTATTGCCCTTATCTGCAAGACGCAGCGAGGGAATATGCGGCTCGATATATAAAAGAATTAAAAAACGGAATGCAAAGAAAGGATAAAAATCATTTAGCTGCTCTCTGTAATCCACGAACGCCTCTCCCGGAATCAGCGGCCTAGTCCTATACGGTAGTGCGTTCCTAATATCTCGAGTCTACATACCGGGGTTCCCGAAGCGTGATGCCGTGGACCCTCGCAACGTGATTCTTGAAATGATCCACGTTGTTGAGAACCAACCCTGCCGCTTTACATACTGGATATCAGCAGGCCACTGTTTCTACTGGTTCTAAAGCCAAGTGCCTCTCAACGTGGTCTATTATCTTCGCTAGCCAAGAGAAAGTCTTCTCCGTGCTGTCAAAAAAAAAAAATATGCACTAAGTCTTCTTGCAGATGAGTGGAAAGGACTCGATCGCAGGTGACTCTTCCTTGATGACAAGCGTTGGGAGAAGGACAACGCGCTGACGGTATCGTTGAGGCACTTCACGGCGGCTGCTAAGCAATGCAACAGTAGCTAGTGTGTTGATTAGATATCTGTATAAGCCTAGGGAGCTCTGAACCTTCTTTTCTTAGCTTTGAATAGTCGTAATTGAATCTATCCTACCTTGCCTTCCAGCCCTGAATTTGGATTCGTGACACCTTCCTTCTCTCCTGGAATGACCCAGCATTCATTCCAGACCACACTTGCGGCGGCCCACTTAGTCATAATAAATCCTCATCATCATTATCCGACAACGACAACTTACAACATACCATCATCTCCGTCTGGGCCATTCTCCACTCTTCCTCGTGGGTTGGTACCCACGGAGGCTGCTCAGGTATGGACCTCAAGATGTTCGCAATTTCCTCCGTGCGGGGTTGCGATCTACAAGTTGGACGAACTCATGGCCTGCGCTTTCGAATCTGCTTCTTAAGCGCTTCATCTAGGGACAGAATTCCGAGTGCTATTTAACGGCGTAAATTCGGACCGAAAATGTCCTAAACTATGCTAACGGCTGGCTCTGGGAATAATCGGATCCCACTTCACAAAAATGCTAATTT
This sequence comes from Gamarada debralockiae, assembly GCA_002803225.1. Taxonomy (NCBI): domain Eukaryota; kingdom Fungi; phylum Ascomycota; class Leotiomycetes; order Helotiales; family Hyphodiscaceae; genus Gamarada; species Gamarada debralockiae. Next base: position 25,949 of record NXFV01000318.1, on the reverse strand, counting down.
GCTGAAATCTCTCCATATGGCCCTGAGATGACCACGGTTGTGCCTGAACTTTATGAGCCTGCCGACACTAGTTTGGGCGTTCAGGCTCCTTTTCAGGCTTCCGAAAACCAAATCTATCTTATCCTTTTTAAATATTGAGTTGCGAAAAGAGTCCAAAATTTCTTCAGTGCTTAATAGCAAAATGCCCTGGGATTTACAAGGCCATAGTCTTCCCAACCTGGTCCCCAACACAGCTAATATGGGGCCTCAGAGCTCCTTACTCTCTAACAAACATCTCTCCTTAGATATTCACCTTCCGTAATCACTTCCGCCGCGTAATTTATGTATCCTGCACCTCCTCCTTGTACACCTGCGCTCCACTCATCCCCATCCCTGATGCGTGGATGAAACCCCAAAAATAATCAAATCCCATGGATGATGATTTCTTCGTTCTACCCGGGATATGGAAACGTGCGTAAAACCGACAAAGTCGCTAACGTCATCATTGGCTCATCGACAAGAAGCGAGACTTTCCTTTTTGGTACTCACCTTCTTTCCTTAGAGGCAAGTTAAATTGCGCAAACCGCAAACCGCATTCCGGAATTTCGATTTCGACTGACCAACCTTAAGTTCAGCAATACTCTACTTAGACTCTCAGGATTCTTTCCCGACTCGATTCTTCTTTTCCATCCAAACATCTCAAACAGAGCAGTCGCCTGCAACACCATCAACACATACAAACTTCCTCTCCAACGTCTATCAGATTCTCATCTTCCAAGACCTGTCCGCACATCCCATACATCATGTCGACCACAACTGTCAGGAAATCTCCAGAAGTCAGATTGCTGAAGGAGAGGACGCAGTATCTCAATTTCTTCCACAGTGGCTCCGGGACCAACACCCACGCCCATCCTACCCCCCGAGATCCCACCACTTCAGCTTCCAATGCCATACAACAACCATCCACCTTCACTGTTGAGAAGCGCATGGGCTCTCGCCACTGTCTCGATATTGCGCCATTCGATATATGGAGCGATGAGAAAGGCAGCTACATTCCACTCAAGCCAAACTTTCTCTGGGTTGCACATACCTACAAGGCGCGCAACATCGACTGGATCCAACCCTTCTGGATAGTCGCAACAGACCACCCTTCCCTTCCAAATCACGATGGAAAGATTACCTTGACAATTGGAGGTGCTCCAGTCATCTTCATTTCCGAAGCAACCTTCAAAAGTGGCTATCGTCCTGGAATGCCTCGAGCCAATGCCCTCACCTACGTCAACCCTAGCCTCATCAGCATGCCTGATCCGATCTCTCATCTTCTACAAGCCAAGCCTTGGACACCACCCACTCGACAAGAAGCAGAATTAATCTTCAACATCTTGAAATCTCAGTGCTCGATAATCGCAATGAATTTTGTCTTTCGGGATTTGATCATCGAGCTTGCAAATAATGGCCGTATTTATGCAAAAGCATCATTGCCTTCTCGTGTTGGAGGATGGTCTGTTAGCTATCATCACAATGTTGGAGACGCAGCTTTCTGGGACACAAAACTTCCCTTGGCTCGGAAGCGAGAGATGTCTCCTTTCTCCCAGAAAGTCCCAAGCATCTTTGGCGACATGACAAACTACAGAAACGTCGACGAAGGAGTGTTGGGTCCAGGTATTCGAGTTGCGGGACATACCAAATTCTCCAGCGCTGGCATTCGAATCAAGAAAGGCACCGAAGTTCGCATGACACTAGCACAGCACTCTTTCGAAGACGGCGACCATGTCTACCATCCAGACATCGTTTCTGGCACTCAAATCGCAGAAATTACAACAAGATACCCTGACCAAGACTTGGCCTTAGCAAAGATCACGCCAGGAGTCATCTTCAGCAACACAATGGTTTTTGAGTCTCCGATGCCCACTAAACTTTTAATCGGCGATGCTATTGGGATGGATCGAGAATGGTTCTTCTGTGATGGCTGTACAACGGGAATAATTGCAATGAAGTTTGCTGGTGTCAGATTTGCGAGGAATGCCGATGATAAGGTGACTTGGTTCTCCGAGTTTCAACCAGCAAGCGTGTGGTATGGACTTGCACCAACTGGAGGAGCTCGGGATATTAGGGATGGCATATGTGGTGCACCAATCGTTCATGAGAGTGATGGTGCTGTTGCGGGATTCTTCCATGGCATTGGTGACAGTGGTTTTTGCTTCTCGCCACATTTGGACAAGCTCATTGATGATGAATGGGAATGTTATTAGGCAGGATTCATTCGGGGACTCTTTTCTGTTTTGTGGCCAATCGTCTTACGGGGTGGGCACTGACGCTGGCAATGCTTCTGAGCAGGGTGAATCCGACAAGGTAAGCTGCCCCCGATTCCTCTTCTCACCGTTGACCTGTTAATGAGATAATTCGATGTACAGGAGAATGAAGTGGTTGTGATTTCCGATTCCAATGATGCTGATGAGAATGGCGTCAATCCAACATCGTAAGCTTCTTCCAATTCTCTTCTCGCCGTTGACTCGTTAATGACCTTTCTTTGCAGGATATCTGAACACTAGCAGCTCCCAATTTGCTGTGCAGAATGGGGAGAACATTTCTTATGACCTAAGATCTCACATGAAGACTTGTGATGGGACTTGGAGGAAGTCGACTGGTGATAGAGGGTGTCGATTTTTCATTGTCCGTGGACGGACGACTGCATTCTTTGCGCCACAGGATGTAACGAGAGCTATACAACCCTTGCGTCGCTCGCTTCTGACTACAATTTTGACATATTGTGATCTCTCCTGTTGCCCTCAGCTACCTCTAGCTATTACACAGGATGGATAGATGCCCCTCCAAACTGATCCTCTTAATAATACCGGCGCGACTTGGCCAAAAAATACTGCCTATGCGCTAATATTCAGCCCATCCACATTGCCTCATGGCCACGTCTCCTCAAAATCTTCCGACCCCGCCCCGACGTCTTTCATTGTCTCCTAGGTCCTCTCCCTTCAACTGTTTCCAAGGACATCATCTATCTGCTAGAACTGCTTCTGCTTCCGCTTTGGTCCCCTCCACTACGAGTGCTATTGCTTCTCACTATCTCCCTACAAAATGGGGCTAGGACAATCACGCCCTGTTACTTGGAACTGCAACTTCTGCCAAAAATTAGTAAAACTAACTACAAATAATACCCCAATAACTCTCCTACCTCCCCGGGTAAATATCGATGGATGACCTTGATATTCCTACTACTCTGATACTCCTTGTGATGCCGGCCACTATATACCACTAACCTTTCCTCAATCAATGGGCGATATTAAGAAAATTGTTGGTGTTAGTATAGTTTATAGCAGGGCAATATGGTAGTGCTACCCGCCCTGTCTATTCTCAAAGGCCCTAAATATATCTTGTCAACAATTGTCATTATCGTGGATAGCACAATATGCGGCTAATGATGCTGATATAAACGCTCAAGAACAGAAATCTAAGAATGTCCTAACAGTACCTAGTCCCTGATACTTCAGCGCTCGCGGAAGTAGCAAACGAAGAACTAATTTAAGAGTTAACACAATCGTTCCCTTTCTATATAGAGTAAAACCTGGATATAAGAATATCGTTGGTTCCAAGGGTTATATTCTAATAGGGGGATTCTTATAGAAAGGGTCACGTGAGGCTGAAATCTTTGAATTCGAATTTGACTATAAAACGCTCAAAACTGTAGTGTTTAATCAAAATGTATTTAGATTACTTATTATAGACTAGCCTCTAGGCTTAAAGAAGCTTGTGGTTATTGTTTGCTTCCTGTCTTTACACCTAGCTTATACTATCCTTCTCTTTATTCGATCAAAGTGCTGATAGTGCTCTCGCTAGCGCTTTCAAATGCTTTGCTGCTCGAGATCAGTGATCGCACAACGCTTTTGAGAAGGTTTTAATGATAATGATAATAAGGAAAGAGCTATTGCTATAAGAATATTAGCTGTGGTCTGTAGGGTTGGGACCGTAGAATCGTAAGAATATTCTTATCAGGAAAATATTCTTACAATCCACCAAAATACGCTAGGGACCGAGGGTTGTATTCTTATTTGTCAGGTATTCTTATCTACAGGATTCTTGTATCCAGGTTTTGCTGTAGCAGTGGTTAATTTTCCATGCTTCAGGGAGGGAAGTCAGTACACGGTGGATAGTACAATCAGGGCGTCTCCCACAATTCTCTCTGGCTAGGGCACTTCTTTACGAGCAGGGCCTAGTACAGAACCGTTTGGTTTAATAGGCAGCGAGTAATTTTACTGAAATAGTTGAACTACTGTGCCTGGGTCTTTGTTCATTCTGATTTGCCAGGGTCTGTATTTATAGGAGTACTGCATAGCTAGCTAGCTGGTCAGCGTAAGAAAATCAGTAAATCGGCATTATTGAGCCATGATATAGTTAATCCTTTAAGAGCTTCAAAGGGGCAGCATTCAAGGTTGTCAGTGACGAATATCAATTGAAGTCGATCGACAGGATAGGCGTAGAGGATTAATAAAGAGAGAACGTGAGCTGCGTATTTAAGCGACAGTATGGTTATTAGAGGACAGTAATGAGAAAGATTGAAGTTGTTGCAGGAAATCTTGGAGGAGACTGGAGGAAGGTCATATAGTTAGACGAAACTACATTCGAGGTTAGAAAGTGTGGTAGGATTTGGGTGACACGGCCCATCAACGTGGAACGCTGTACGAATTGCATTCGGTCGGTTTATCGGTCAGGAAGGTTCTCAGTCATGATTTGGGGGGCTATAGGCTGGGACTATAAGTCACTATTAGTCTTTATAGAGAAGCTCCCTGGCCGTAAGAGTATTTTTCTAAGGCTTACCTTCTGCAAGTCCTACAGCTTGTTGTTTTTCCCTTATTTGACGAGCTAGGGCCGGAGCATATCTTCATGGAAGACTGGTCTAAGGTCCATGCTGGAAGTGCCTGATTACCTAGGCTAGAACACGGGGTCCGCGGATTCAATTGGCCTCCTTCTTCACCTGATTTGAACCCAGTAGAGAAGTTCTGGCGCTGGATAAAAGAAGAGCTAAAGAAATTGCCTTATGTGCCGAAAAATAGGGAGGATATGTGTAGGGAGCTTCAGAAGCTTTGGGACCAAGTGGACCCACGTGACTTTCGGCAATGCACAGAGCAATTGACTTGTAAAATTGAAGATGTAATTGAAGTACGCGGGTTAGCTACAATTAATTAATATATAATTTTAATTTCAAGTCAAAATAGTTACTATTGCAATTATACTGATTTATATAAGATGGAGGGTCATTTTCATGGTTCTCGCTTAGGTGGGCCATGTGTGGTGGCCCCAACTCTTATATTGACGGTTTAGTATAACCTTTGCTTAACTATGACTAAGAGACCAAGCAATGATATAAGCAATTAGTGCCCTAAGGCCAATGGATAGTGTATGTAATAAAGAGCGTGTTCATCAAGGCGCCGACGACCACGGGCATCATTCCAGTGGCCCAAGTCCGGATAGTGTTTGATAGTACGTCTTTATTGTAGTTGTAGACTGCAGCGCGGACCTCAGGATATAGCGAGTCTTCGACCTCCTTAAGAGAGAAGACATCTGTCAGTTGGGGCTGATTGTGGGCGAAATATAGTGGCATTTCTAGGACCCAGCTGATATCTAAGGAGCTGAAACACAAGGGGAAGAGCTCTCATATCATTGAAAAGGGGAAAATACAGGCTATACCTGATTAGGCAGTTCCAACCAACAACATTATCATCAAAGGCTAAGATATTAAGGATAGATGACTCTCTCTTGTCGATGGGATAGTTAGGGTCTATGATATAATTAGTGGCTGTAACCTCGTAGTACTAGTAAGCTTACCTTAGCCTTTGCTTGAGACAATAACTAGGTTAGGTCGAGGATCATTCTTAATCCTGATGTTCGCCTCACGACTACTAACCTCAATATCATCTATCTTCGGATTCTAGTCTCTGTCATTATCTTTAATCCTAATAAAAGGCCATGTCTTTAGAGTCGTACTAAACAACTTAAAATTAAATTGAAGGGCCATGGTAAGAAAAGGACTCAGTGATATAGAGAACGATCAACAGCCATTTTCATAAAGCATAGGCAGTATATAAGACATGAGAAAGACCCACTACCTTGACCGCCGCCACCAAAAGATAGACTCTACAGACGCTTGCAAATGATTAGATTCAGCTGAAACGGAACTATAGTAAAACCCCTCTATAAGGATAGCCTTATGGCCAGCGATTTGTAAGAATATTACAAGGTTATTCTATATTTTTAGTGAGCTTCACTAAAAAATATTCTTGCGGGACCGGGAATCTCATTCTTATAGAGGAGATTTTCATAGAGTATTTTTATATCGAGGATTCTTATAGAGGAGTTTTATTATATTCTGTCCAACAACTAAATCGCTCTGCTTCTTTTGAAGTCACCCGGTGAACCAAAATGCAACATTTAGGTAAGGAGCCTTGAAATTCTAACTCTGTCTAATACTTGGAATTTAATGTGTTTACTTGCATGAAGCAGTCGAACGGTCTCTGACTAAACGGAGAGGCCTTCCCCAGACCTCAATGTCCTCTTCTTACTTCCAGAATCTGGTCCACACATGCAGAAAGAACTACAGTTAGCTCTTTTGCGCTGCCTTCTCGAAAGAAACATTGCCAGTACTCAGAATTACAACCACTCAGCATTAGTCGATCAATATGGACAGTGAGATCTCGACACCAGAGTGCCTGGAGGCACCGTCCGCATACATCTCCTCTCCAGTAGTCACCAGATTCGGCAACGCACTCAACAGCATCGAATTCCCGGCGAATTTGAACTACAACCTCTTTTCGCTTAACTAACAATTGCGTCTTCATAACTCTAGCATCCTTGCTCAGTAGAACAGCAGACTGTTTTTCTCCAGAAATCAATATTGAAATGCCAGCCAATAGATTTAGATCCAGGCTTTCCAATCTTGGAGCTCCGCCCTGTGTTCGAGTTCATTGCGTGTTTTTTCATCCATTAAGTGAGTCTTCGATTCTTAGATGTATCGTCTACCTTGGACGCCTCTAAAACCTTCCTTTTTCGCGTTGGGCGGATCGCTCTTTGGTCCTTTTTCACAATGATTGGACCACCAATCCCACTGTCGGCTGAAAAGTTGTACCACGGCTGCGCTGCTTCATGAAGAATGACCGTAGTTTTCTCTTCTCGAGATTTCGGCGCGTGGACACTTACTTTTATGTGACTGCTCGCTATTGTGCTAGGCAGCGCCACAATGGGTTGAGTCTCTTCAATATCATCGTCAATTTGAACCAAGTCGATTGAGCTGGCTCCGTTTCGAGACAAAACGACTCTCTGAAATGCCGTTTTGCCGTCTGGTTTCTGGATTGCCTGTATCTTTCCTGAGCTTTGTGTTCCCAAGCCCCGTGCGACCATGAACCCTATTTGCTCGGGGATTGCCGCCAGTTGTTGTGAAGCTACGTTGGCAATGGGCTGCAATTTTTTCATAGCGGCCTTGAAAACTCTCGACCTTTCCAAGGATCTAATTTGTGGGCACACATGCCCTGCGTACTTGATAATGACATGTCCTCCACACTCTGAGAAGTTGATCTGCTCGGCGACGCCCTTTAGGATTCCAAAATCCTCGAGAGACGTTTCAAAGTCATCTACCCATTTATCTCTGTTAGCGACCGTTGCGAAAGCAGCATTCTTGCAAAGAAGACCTACCACTATCGAAGTTCCAAAGCATTAGTGTTGGCAGTTTCTCGGCGACACTGCAAGTCTGCACTACCAGCACCGGAAGCGTGGTATGAAAGCTCCACCCAGCGAAATAGTGATTAGTCGTGCTGCGCTCCAAGTACCCGAGAAGACGGACAGAGTTTGCCGACTGTGCCTCGTGCCACGAACCAGGATCTTGAGCACGGAAAACTGCGAGAGTTGTCGCAATTTTACTCAGTTTCGGAACAAGGAGCATTCCAATTATATCCTGGTAGAGGACATAATTGCCACAGTCGCTGAATTCAACGCCGTAAGTGTATTTCGCAGACGATTTTAATGTTGCAATAGGGCCAGCCCCCTGCATCCAGACGGACTTCAAAGTATCGTTGAAGTCTAGTGCCAACATATAGGACGTATACTGTGAAATTGCAGGATTTTTCGCCGACCGGTGCCCTGTGGTGATAGTGTATACTGTTCGGAGAATAGCGAAGGTGCTAAGATCACTTCTCTTGATTGTTATAGGGAAGTGGAGCATAAGTTGATTTGTAGACGTCGATCGCGCTTGCCGCTCGCGGGGATTGGATCGCATCAAAAAATGCTGGACCTGTAACCATACTTCGTTGCTATCCAAAGGGATAAAATGCTCTTCTTTGAGTTCTGGATCATCCGCCATAACATTCCAAATTTGGTACCGTGCTACCCAGCCAGCGCATTCCTGATATAGAGGGCTGATATTATCCTGGCTTGACACCAGATTCCACGCTTCTTGAAAGGACCTGGCCATAATGAGTACGTGTATGTCGGGGAGGAGATGGGGTGGAAGGTAACGAAGCTTATTGATGATCATATCTTGGTCTAAGTACGCACCTTGAAGGCCAGATCCCCAAAACCGCCATGGTACTCCCATCTGGTATATCTTCCGAGATTGTGCACAAGCACACCCTGGCTAAGGAATCATACGACAGATTATTAGAAAAGAGTTGCCGTGTCGTCGTAGCGGAAGTTTGGGCAAAAAACCGACTTGGCGTAAATGCCGTAATATCTTGCCAAATTTGTTCCGGAGCAACCTGCAGTGAGACCCCCCAGAGATCATCCATCTTAATGAGGTCGTCTAGAAATAGTCCAAGATCTTGTAGCGAAGCAGTCGTATGCATGCCAGCAAGTACTTTGATATTATGCTGGGTGGTCGTCCAGGCCAGCCACTGCCTCAAATGATCAACACGTTCTCGTATCAAAGTACTCGTACCGAACAAGTACAACGATTCAACCCATGTCATCAAGACCAATCTAGCAGAAAGAAACCCAGAAAGTGAACCGAGAAGACGTTGAACATGGCTAGTATATGTTTCGTGCTGGCAGTCAAAACAAGACCGCAAGTGAGAACTCCAATGGATACTGGCATATTCGAAGAAAGGGAAAGCTTGTTGGACGGAGAATATTTCCGCAGGCTGGAGCATATTCCCCGACAAAGGCCCTGCAGGGACCCAGAATTTCAAATAGTTGAGACACTTGACCGTAAATCTGATCTCCGCTTCTGGTTTACAAAATGAGAAGTAGTCGATAGCGTCTGCCCCACAGTGATGAACGTGCTGAATCCGATGTAAGAAGAATTCGACTGCAGACAGATGGATAAAACGGTAATGCGACCCGAGAGTTCTCGATGCATGACGAATCTCCACGAGACTAGAGCATGCTAGGATAATCATGTTGCTAAATGCAGAAAAGTTTTCTTTAACGGGTCGACTTTGTGTTTGCCGCACCATCGGTTGGCCATTCTCAGAATGGTCGTAAGAACATTCGAGTATGTCATGGAGTTGATCAGGGAAAAGTTGAGTCTTCGCACCAAGCAGCCAGTGAAATACTTGTCTAGCAAGCTCTCGCTCGTAGGCTTGGGAAGACCAGATAAGTCCGATAATGCGGCTGTACATATTGTCAAGGCTATCCGGATACCGGAGTCTCATTATCGAATCAAGCCTTACTGTCCGGGCTCTTCCTGGTGGGGCTAAAGCTTCGGACTCCAGGTAGATAAACATGAGCCTGGCCCAGAGAAACATCCCATCTGCACCATTAACCATCCAGTCCGCCATCTCAGAAACTGATGGAATGTCAGCTGGGAGAAGGTCAGCCTGAACTAAACCACTGATCCGGCCACTGCAGTATAGATGAATGTCGGCTCGGTTTAATTCTTGAGTTATCGTAATACAACATTCCTCCTTGACTGCACGTTGTAAGCTCCTAACACTTGGACGGCTGAAAAGCAATAGTTTGGCTGACGTGTCCCTAAATAGACGGGTGATATCCGCTACGAAACTATCTGGACTCTCACACTCATCTACTGCATCCACAATAATGTAGATGCTAGAAACACAGTTGGCTGCTATACACAGCAGATCTCGGAGGTTACCCAACGAGGCAACAAGCTGAGACGATCCTCGCATCGCATACGTTAGTGCGTTCAGGAGAGTCTCATTTGTTGACGCCGTCTGGGAAACTTGCGCTAGGATTGACCGGTAAGCGCTGATCATCGTCATTTTATTCGTTATGCTTCGACTGAAGAAGAAGTATGCCAAAACAGTGTCCTTGGATGTGATTCTGGCTGGTAATTCGGAGACAGCCGCACCAGCAAGGACAGTTTTACCACAGCCTGGGTTTCCTATACAACGAATGAGCGAGTTGCATTGACCCCTCTGGGTGATTCTACATACCATTAATCCAGAATACGTTCTCGGCGGGCGTATTTAACCACTTCAGTAAGGAAGGATGCTGCAACAGCCATAGTCCAGTACCCTCATCTCGCAAAGCTAGGGCCAGCTCAAGGTCGTCCATAAATTCCGGAGGGTTGATGAATGCAAGGATTAGATTGCGTTTGGCTTCTAGGTGAGCAAAATAGCGCGTTAGCAATACTAGAGGCAATCTGAAGCCTATAGATGGTGTATTACCAAAATCCGTTTCTGATAGCAACTCTCTCATAGCCTTGACTTGGGCGAGGTGCTCGTCGATAGTCTCTTGCAGTTTCTGGTCCTCTGTGTCTCTTGCAAATTTTAACTTCTTGATAGACAACTCAATCTTTTTCAGGAGGTCTTGCTGTTCTGATTGGATTTCGATAAGGGTTGCTCTGTTCCGTTGAGTCAGGTCAAGCTGTTCTAGATCTCGCTGGCAGGCTTTGATCAGGTTGGCGGTGTTAAATATTTCGATCTCCTCGCGAACAACTTTTTTGTGAACTTCCAACCTAGCTAATATGCTACCAAATTGGACGTCAAACGGTTGCCAGCAGATTTTCGCAATCTGGAGAATGCGAGGTTTTCTGATGTCTGGTGGATATTACTCAATGCCTCATCTTCCCCACGCGGAATGCCAATATCTTACTGCTATTTTTTCTCGTAAAAACTCCTGCAAGAGCCCGGAATAAGTGGAAGAGATCGACGTAAAAGGACTGGATCGATAGTTGGAGTCGCCGTGATGCTTTATGTTCCCTGTCGTTGGCTAGGAAGCGGAGGAGGTCGTCGAACTGTGGTAGGCTCTGCCTGATCTCGGCTAAAAGGCCAACTAGCTTCTCAAAGAACGAGGAGTAGTTGGTTGCAAGCTTTAAATATATCTCATTAGAATGAGAACCAGGCCTTGAGGTTTCAATATATCAAACTTCTTCACATACCTGGAGAACCAGTCGCAACGCCCCCCATGCTATAGCAGCCCATTCTGGGTTAGATGAAACAAAGGTTCCGAGAATATCGAAGTAAGGCTGAAGCTGCTTGGAAAATGCTTCTATGTGCTCGGTTATCTTCTTGAGTTTGCTTTTTTCGGGGCTAGAGGAAAATGTCGCAATGCTCTCAACGAGTTTCTCGGGTGACCTGCAAGACGAAAATTGGGCCCTCTCTCCGGCCGATATGCTCAACAAAAATGTATCTTTTACTTCCAAGAAGAGCGCTTCGGCATTAGTCATGTTTGTGACTACTTGACCTGGAGCAGTGGGATTCATCGTAAAGTCCACATGTGGGAGAGAGAGCTAGCTAGCGGGTAGAAACAAGGAATCTCCAAAGGATTGAGCACCTTATGTATTCAAACTCAGCGGCGTACGTTCTGATGGATGCATGAATGCATGACTCCGGTTCAGTCGAAAAATAAAATATATTTTTTTTTTTTTGGGAAGATGAGCCAGTCTTATCGGAACTGAAGTGTAAACTCTGAAGGCTGACGTCTGCGGCAGATTTTTAGGCGTACTGAGGGTGGGGCGAACAGACTGGAAGCAATTGTGGCTGTCAGGATTCTCGGCGCACGCCCGAAAATTACCTCAAAACACACCAAAACCTACCTACTTTACAGAATTATAACAACTCATAGAACAAATTAACTTTGCCAAAATTGAAGATCTAATTAAAGATAGATAAAAATAGTAATTTGTACTATTTAGATTTTTAATAACTAGTACTCTACTATTATTCTATAATATTAGTGATTTTATTAGGGAAATTTGTTAGCGAAATTTATCTATTTAGATATCTCTTGAAATATTGAGATTTGAAGAAACCTTCTGCGGGTGCGATTACTCTCTAAATCATAATCAGTTTATATATGTAATACTAAATATTGTTTAAATATAAATTTGTAGAGTTATAAAGTTGGAAAAACTTTGTGTTTTCGGCTAAATCTGGGGCCTGCGCCGAGAATCCTGACAGCCACTGTTGGAAGGGCCGCATCTGGCTTGAAAGTCGAAAGGCTGACATCCAATGAACCAAAGTTGACTGCAGGTCGATTAGAACACGTAGAAATGCACGCTGGTGTGCTGGTGCAGATGCTCCGCCACAAGGCAATACATTTCGGCCAAATCTGCCTAATATAGAATACGTTTTAGCTACCTTTCGTTATAAACGAATACACAGCCTTTCGAAAGCTATTTGTGAGTCGCATCTTTCTCCCATTCGGCGATGGCGAATCGATAATCTCAGATGGAGAAATCCGAACGAAATGATAGATAGCAGGCGGAACATATCCGATCGTAGATTCCACACAGAATATCAGAATGTGGACAACATTTTAACGAAAACGAATTTGCAAGGAGTAAAATGACAATGGGCAATTGGTGACGCAATTGATCATGTCAAAATGGGAGTGAAGTCTGGACTTCGTCAACAAGCTGCTGTAGCTTTCGAAGCACTTGGTGATACTGAGAATGAATATCAAGATCGTGTACAAGAAGCTCATGGCTGGATATATTGTGTATGTCATGTTTCTAATATACAATGGTGTCTCGCACCCAGGTATCGTCCAGCGCATAGGGACATCGCTCTACCTTTACAGTTATCGTTACCCATCCTGTTTCATCCCATGCAAGCGATGTGTTCCTCGCAATCATCAAGAACCGCTCTCATGCCGCGCGAGTTCATTTCATTGACCAACATGCCGAAACTCAAATAAACGCCCCATCCCCGCCTCTACCCTCATCAAACGGCGGCGGTGGCAACCCTTTCCCTCCTTTCTTAGAATCCCACTTCTGTCTCTGCCTCTCATAATACTCCTCTTCATCACTCCTTATTCCCGCCTCCATTTCCTTCTCTCTCTCCTTTCCCTCCCGTCTCGGAGGCGTCAAATCCCTTCTGTGCCCGAGTTCCGGACTCGAAGCCGCCTTAAGCGGAATCTTATCGTCCCCAATAAACTCCTCCTCCTCATCAATCTCATTACCATCCTCGTAATCCAGCGCCGTAGGCTGTCGTCCCGTCCTCGTATCACCCTTCACAAGTCCTAGTCTCTCTTCTTCAGTGGCGTCTTTGACTTGTGGGCCGCTTGTTTTCCGCCCCCCGAGCCCTTTGCGGATCATGGGTGAGCGGCTTTGTGGTTGGTGTTCTTCGGCGGCGGGTGTTGCTTGGGATTGGCTTTTGCGGAAGACGTTTTGGAAGGAGAATTGTCTTCGCGCGGAGTGAGGTGGCGGTGTGGGTCCTACGGAGCCAGGGTGTAGACTACTTCCTCTACTTCCTGTGCGTTGTGAGTTTGCATCGTCCACGATGGTGATGTGTCGCTCCCCGCCTGCGCCTTCATATTCCGTCTTCTGGTTTTGCAGTCCCACAGGGAGACCGTAGCCGTGGTCTTGAGATCCCTCGTGTCCGTAATAGGCATTACCGCTTTTGTCGCCATTGCCTTTATATGATGGTATCGAGATCTCAGTCAAGGGAACTGGATGCATGGGGCTTTGTATGTTGGGGTTCTCACTTCCTAGGTTGCGGATCTGGCCTGGACCGACCATTGATCTCGCACGGCTGCGGATACTACCTAAGAATGAAGAGCGGAAACCAGCGGTGTTGGGGCGCTCCTCATCGTGGTCTGAGTCTGAATCGGTGGGGAAGTGTGACATGCCGAGTGGTGGATGTTGCACTGGCGTGCGAATCGTACCGTGAGTGCCTTCAAACGTAGGGAAGGGAGTGGGTATGGAACGTCCGCTGTATTGTGTACCGTATGTTGTCCTACGTCTTCGTAGACCATCCCATTCGACGTGCTCATTCTCGCCAATAGGCTCCAGATCTCGCAACTTCTCCTCGTGTAGTCTCTTTGCTTCTTCCATCTCCATCTTCTGTCTCGCGACTGAGAAACGTCGGACGATAGCTGCTGTTCCTCGAATGGCATCTGCCTTTGGCTCTGATTCTGGTTGTTCCTGCTCTGCAATTGTTCGAACTTGATCCAAGTCACCCGCAAAGACTGCGGTGTCTGGAACATCTTTGGCGGATTTGGAGAGCTGGAGGAGGACGACTCCAGCACAGATAACGAAGAATCCCATTACGACGGTTATGATGGATGTTGGGGTTCCTTTGAATCCCCGGAATAGGATCGCGGACGTGATAATCGTGGAGCTCGTGAAATACACATAATATGTGGGCGTAACTAATGCGGCATTGAACAAATTTAACGCTTTCTGTATAGCGATTAGCAGAAGTGTGGGTGAATTGGGGAAAGATACTTGCATTCAAATAGATGATCTCGGTGACAAGTGTCGTGATAACGAAAACAAAGAGAACGTAAAGAAACCATTGGTTGAACTGCGGTGTACCCCCAATCTGGGCAACCACAGCAGCCCCGAGTCCTTGTGTAGCAACCACACTGAGACCTCCGATAAGACTGCAGATTGACAGATACACCAGCATGGATTTCTTTCCATATCGTGGTCCGGCCCAGAACGCAATGAAGAGACATCCGATGATGACAACGCCAGCATAGCTGAGAAAGCCCGGCGCAATAACGAAATGCTGCATCTCCTGGATTGTAGCAGCGGAGGACTCGGACGGCGCATTCATAACGATAACCACCGACCCTGTAATACACAAGAAGCATCCCACCTTTCCAACCATACTCAATCGTTCTTTGAGGAATATCGCAGACAGGATCGTTGTAATGACCACCGATAAGGCTCCCAAAGGCGTAACCAATATGGCATCGACGAAGGCATATGCAACGAAGTTGCAGATCTCCCCAATGATCATGAGCGTCATCCCCGTCCACCAGAACGCATTCTTGAGGTATCCATAACCCTCACCCGCAGCTTCGTCGTATTTCTCGTTGGCCTTCAATAACCCGATCTTCTTCAGCACAAACGATACTCCGATAAATAACCCCGACGCTATGGCTAACGATATGCCAATGGCCTTGTATATTGGAGGTCTTGTTGCTACATCTGGATTCTTCGTACTTGTGCCATTCGTAGCATTCGCTCTAGCATAGATCAAGTTCGCCGCCAAGAGCGCATGTCCTGCTTGATCCATGATGGCGATAGAACGGCGGAGGACCGCCTGGGAGAAATTCGAGAGTCGTGAAGTCGTTCAATTGTTCAATCGATGTCGAGTGTTGGTTTTGTCCAATGTTTGTTTTGCGAGGTCCGGCCCTGATAGTGTGCAGATGGAATAGTCGGCTCGTCGCAATCATGAATTCTGCATAAACTTTGGTTGGGATATACGAGGACTCAGGGTGTATATTCGTCTATAGAACTCTGCTGATGTGCAATTCGGACGCAATCTCTCAACAGTTGAGCGTTGAAGTTACAGAGTGGTGGCAGGCTGGAGTGTTCGAAACGGTTGCTGTGCGAGACGCTGGATTACTTGGAACCGCGCTCGACCAGGGACGGCGCGGAATCAGGAAACGAGACTCTAAAATGGGGCAATGTCCGAAATATAAACGTAAAAGTTTAATATGGACATGGGAATTGCAATTTCTCTTCTTTTCTGCTTTCCGGGAGAAAAGAGGGTTTGTAGGAACAGAGCTGAGCCTTGAATCCAGAACCAAGTTACGTCCCTTACCAGGTATTTTCGGTGGTGGTGGTGGGGAATCCTCTAAACCTGTATGGGTTGGTGTGCGTCGCAATGGGGAACGGGGCTGTGCAGCACTCACATGCGGGCCGGGGTTGATTCGTGATTACGGACCCTGTGGCGTTCGATTTCTTCCTTCCCTTTCAGCTGAAGGGACCAAGTGCTATGGATAAACTAGATTGGGGAAAGAAAAGGCGTTGGCAATATCTACTCCCTACGATTATCAAAGATACGAGGTGGCGACGATCAAGAGAGTGGTGAAATGTCACGAAAGCATCATTTCTTCCTTGAGACGTTGGCTGTCATTCTTCAAAGGATGCCAATCTTCAACCGGAATCTAGAGTTTCCCTAGATGGCAGGTTCTGTAGCCCCTGCCGCCGTTGACGACACTCGACATAGAATGATTTGCAGCGAGCACTTCTAAATCGAGGTCGCCTAAATCGTTTGTCGCTGCGACAACCTATCAATCTTCGACCCCATGTCACCAACGTCTCGAACTCCTCGCTTGTGGATTTTCAGTGCTTCATATCCAAATGAGACTCTACAAAATCAAAGCTTCGGTCATAGAGACAAGTTATCAATCCCAGATTTTGAAGAATGGCGAATACGTGAATGTCAAACTCCAGTTGTTCCTTGATCATCTAAAGCTCGCGCAATGCCACCTACAACATGTTTGTTTCGTCGCACACCTCTTACTCGCTCATATGGGCGTGTTATGGAACAAGCATCTCCATGTTTCGAAGCAAATTCTGCACGGCCTTGTTCCAACCGAAGAAGATCAAACCTTTCTTTCACACCTTAATCCTCGTCAGCGCGTGGCATTTAAAGGTCAAAGGGGCCAGTGACATCCACTTGATTCCTCCCCCAGGACGGGAAGTCAAAGTTCCTTGTGGCTGAGGACCTGAAGACTAGTCATGTATGAATCGCCCCCAAAAAAGATCCAAAGAAGGTAAATGGTTGTCCTTGGAGAGTTCCAAAGTTCGTACTCGCATCTGCACCATGTCGACTGATGTGCTGTGGCTACCACCGGTCTGGTCCGAAGCTTCGCAGCGCAGCGTGGCGGCCATTACACTTCTCTTACCTGCCTCACCTTCGTATACATTTCCTGATAATCAGTTCGTCCCCGGATTTGCTTTGCTTGAGTAAGTTATAGGTAAAGCTGCCTGCTTCGTCCTATTTCACAACCCAATGATCACGTGACATAGACCGCAATAGTGCATATCCCATGGATCGAAAGCATCTGCTTCTCACTGACGTCTACATATCATTTCCCAAAATGATCATCCTGCTCGCAAGTGGAAGTGGTTTTAGTTATATTATCTATTTCGAATTTGCTGCATGTGTTATCTTACGATTGCTCCTACATTAAGGACCGAGGGAGCCGGCAACGTCGGGGTTGTCAGACATGATCAACGTTTTACGAATCACTCTGCTGTGCATCTTCAGAGGTTGGAGAAACCTAGACTGAGAGTATACTGGAACTCTCATCGCTCCTCCTCTTTTACTGTCTTTACAAGAGAAACAGACCTCCAACTTCAGGTTTGAAGCCGCCGTCTGCGGTAAGGGCTGACAGGTTGCCAAGCTCGTCAATATGGCACTAATATCAATATTTTCAGCCGCATAAATCTTATCTGCTTTATTGCATTAAGTAGATAGAAAGGCAGCAGTCTCCCGATATCCACAACCAGTGTGAATGATCTCTTTTTTTGTATGTCGGGGGTCGACACTATTCTCAGCCGTCGAGAGCTAACCAATCCCTTAAGCTCGCATTCCTGTCCAATAAGATTGTCGAAATTGTCCCCACTATTCACGTGGAGTAAGCATTAGCGACGTTTTGTCTGATTATGGTATAGTGGGGGAGGGCAGGGTCACGTGGACGCTAGTAAAAGATCTTTGGGGAAGTGATATTTCAGGTGTACTTGACATAATTCTTATTCCAGTTCTACCTGCGGTAGAGCCTGTATATATAGAGCTCTGTACAGCTCGTACATATGTACAATCGGTTCCGGTTAGTGTTCGCCACTTCAAACTGCCCCTAGCTTCACTTTAAAGCTTCATAAATAAAATGAATATAACAGATATTAAAACAAGACTAACTTTATCTTAAAGCTAATTTTCTAAACTTTTTTATTTTATAATCTCAGTACTGCGGTTTGCCCCCCCGGGTTTAGCGACCCTCTACTTCAGGAAAGGTGCGTGCACGGGCCAGCCGCCGCTTTCAACATCTATAAAAGTTCGCGCTCCCCGCTGCTCGACCATCTTCTTCTTCAATCCTTTCCCAACACCCCTCGCTCGGCCGTTTGACCTCGTCATGCGCCATCGACCCTCCACCGAGACCCACTCAGAACGCCCCATCACAGCTGAAAAGCCTTGACGGCACGGCCGGTTTGAAGCCAGCTGCCTCGATCCTCCTCGATCTGCCACTCTGGATTCGATGCTTGTGACTGTCGCGACGGCGATCATTCCTCTGGATGGCATCGCATTGCCTGAGATACAGGCGTGGGCTCAGCTCGCTGCCCTCTTCTCGCTGTCGCACCATCACAATCCTCGCGGCAATGCCTCCCTCGGTGACCGCGACAGTGGAGGCTTGCCCTTGGCATTCCCTTCATGCGATATGACCTGGCCAATGGAAAAAATGCCTCACGACGACGTAGCCGGCTTCTGCCTGGCTGCCCCGTGGTATTACGCGTTAAGGGAAGGATCTCGATGAGCTCCCTTGGGCCGGTGAGACGACGACATCCGCTGTATGCCTTGATCTGGGCTGATCTGTGACGAGAAGGACCGATTTCTGCCAACCGTGGCTGTGGCAGATGACAATCTGCATGACAATGGCAGTATCGAAGCTCCGGCTGAGCATCCTATGGACCGAATACGAAACGCCGGCGTTGGGAGAATGGGTCACAAGCAGGCAGGCTGACGTGGAAGATTGCGTGGAAGCAGATCATACGACCTCGGAAGGAGCTCGATCCGCGGTCGTTGCACATGGGAAAGATGGATCTGGTAATTGAAGGCTATTCCGCGGATCCTTTGGCTCAGGGCGCTGCTAGAATGGGCACGGCATAATCTACGCCACAGAGTCTCAATTCTGCAAAGAGAAGGTCGTTCGGGCTCAGCTACGCGGAGATAACCGCAAGCTCCACGCGATGGGTGTGGTGGATTGGATTTCGAGCAGGGTTGGACTGATCATAGGCCGATTTCTCGATCTTCGGTGAAGCCGAGGGACGCTGGGGATTGTATGATGAATGAGTCCTGGCAGGAGCCTGGAGGGGCTGAGATTTCATGCGCAGGATCAGGTTGATTTCAGGACAGCATACGGCAGTTGCGAGCGGCAAACTCATGTGTGGACGAGACCAGTCTAATTTCGACAGGCAGGCGCTCACGGATTACCACTTAAGCCGCTCAATTCCCCTCGCTGGATATTTGACATACGCTCAAACTGGTTTTCTCCTTTGCCCACTTCGTTTTGTGATGGCTGCCCTTGAGAGCACGCAATTTGTTCAATTTACATTTCCCCCATCAAACCCGCTATTCTACTATAGAAATACCCCCTGGCCTTCTGAACCCCTATCAAACCCACCATTCTACGACAGAAATACTCTCTGGTCTTCTGAACCCAGCCGTTTAATCCCTTCACTCAATGCTAGCGGCAGCCAGAGAATACACAGACCTACAGCCACTTTTTCCCGTTCTAGATCTCAAATTGTGATAGAGAGAAATACGGCAGCGAGAGCTGAAGGTACGTGGACAAGCTACACCAAAAGTGAATTCGTTCTGTGCGCTCCTGCTGACAGTGACGATGAATCAGACGACGATCTTCCATCTCTCAAGGAGTAGTCTCGGGCAACTCTACGTCCAAAGATCTCAACTGAGGCCTCGAACGCCGGATTCACCCTTCAGCGTCAACAGCCAGCTCTTCACTGGGCTGGACTGCAAGTCAACCGAACACAATCAGTATCAGGAACACAATCAGGGTCAGGTGAACATCTCGGTGGTAGTCAAGGCAGGTGCACCGGCTGTCTCTCATGCTCAGAAGCAGTCTGCTAATTATATGAAGACCAGCCAGTGATTCTCGATACTGACGACTCAGATGACGCATGTACTTGGGATGAGGCCGAAGGCGCTTCTGGCGATGTCGGTACTGGGTATATTGAACCGGACGCGAGTCTGCATGATACATTCGCAACCCCAGAACTCGCCTTAACGTCGACAGAGTCCATTGATGCATCCGGTCCATGGTATGGCATTGAGGAGCCAGCCCCGGGGCTTGGGTCTTGTGAGCGGCACGACGTGCCTTCTGCTCCCGCAAAAGCCCAATCCCAGACCCTTTCCCAATCCTCCAAGCCACTACAAGATCAGACCCACCAGCAAGGTGTTGACGATATCACTCAGATCCATGGTATGGCATTGAGGAGCCAGCCCCGGGGCTTGGGTCTTGTGAGCGGCACGACGTGCCTTCTGCTCCCGCAAAAGCCCAATCCCAGACCCTTTCCCAATCCTCCAAGCCACTACAAGATCAGACCCACCAGCAAGGTGTTGACGATATCACTCAGAGCACGTTAGTAGAGTCTGCGCTCTACTTCCTCCCTAAGCCTTCTAACAGCGGCGATAATAGATAGACTAATAAAAACGTAGCTAAACTAAAGAAAGAACTAGGGTTGGCTTTAGAAGAGCAACAAGTGAAGTCATTATCGGCCGGTATACCTACCTCCTCAAGTCCTCGCTTAATCGAGGCACCACAGGACGGGATCCAGAGTCAGGAACACAGCGAAACCGCTGGTGGCAGACTAAAAGAGCTGCGAGATACTTCTCGACGTAATACCCTAGCTTAGGACCTTAAGTATTAGGAGTAGCGGGAGACTTAGGTAGTAGTAGAAGGGGGTACTATAGCGATATAGTAGTAGGAAGAGCTTGTAGCACAGAAGGAAGAGCTCGGGCAGCTAGCTGTAGGTAATTAGTAAGACTTAGTCGACGTTGACGTCGCAGACGACCCTAAAGACAAGGAAGCCACTAAGGCTTTGCTAGCTGCGTAACCTAAGATCCCCGAGATCGACGAGCACCGTTTTCGACTACATAGGGTACGAGCTCGGTAGCTTGCTAGACGCCAGACAAAAACAACCTAATACCGAGTCGTATAGGAGGAATATCCAAACAGGTCAGACTCTTAGTTCAATGAAGACGACGTACGAATGTTAATACTATAGCCGCCTTACGAACTATACTCTCAAAATTTAGCTCTACAGACAGAAATAAACATTTTCCGAGTTCGCGAGATACGCTCTAGCCTATACAAAGGCAGAAAATTTTTCGAGTACCTAGTTGATGCGCTTGGTCTTGATAACCCCTAGATCACTAAAGATCAATTAAGAATCTTACTTAGCCCTATGTTAGTCGCTAAGCTTAAAGGTAACTAAATACCCCGTTTTGGAAACCTTAAGGAATAGGTTACTAATGGAATATATCTCGAACAGCGTCTTCTCCCTATCCCTTAAGCTAAGTACAGCGTGAGGTTCTTCTTAGACATTCAGCAACTCCGATCAGAGACGAGCACTGCCATGCGTTACGAGCTTCTCGAAGCTCCTCTGCCCCAGCTGACCCGGCGCTGGAGCCTGCGACGCGGAAGCGAGGGCACCAAGAAGCGCATACAGAGATCAGCAGCGACACCCACTATTCCGCGAACACCGATAGTAATCACAACGCCTGCGATACAAGCGACGAGGACCCACGACCTGCAAAGAGACGAAAGCCACGCTCAGCGCCTGCCGTGACTCCAACCACCTCCCGAGGGCACACCCCAGAGCTCCACGTCGGACAGCCTGCCCCCCTTGTGGCGTTGTCGACCGCCACACCTGAGATTGACGACACGCAGCCTCAGGTTGATTACGAATGTCCGTCGACCTTCGTCGATAATAGCCACCAGCATGCCTCGCGACCTTCTCGAAGCCCGTCTGTAGCATCAGAGACAGTACCAGTTGCTGAGTATCAGGAATGGCCCTTCCAAGGCTTCCTCAAACGCATCAGGATTGGGAATGATATGACGTACAATCTTGAGTTCAAACTGCCATCGATCTCGGAACATCTTCGCTTACCGATTGATCCCAACGCATTGGATATCAATCACGACGCTGCTGAACATTCTAAGATACACCAAGCACCGTTGAAGCCAAAGAAGAGCAGGGTTTCATGGGTAGAAGACGATATAAAGCTGGTCCAGATGTGGAACGAAGGCCGCTCGTGGGAATACATCTTTGCTGCCCTCCCTAACCGGAGTGAAGGGTCTATCCGGGTGCGCTGTTCGACAAAATTCAAAAAGCGACCTCGTACAGGGACCGGTCGTTCTTGAACTGGTAGAGCAGCCGATTGCTTCATTGGCGTTGGGGCTCCTGTATCGGAGAAGGTCGAACTGTCAAGCAGCGGCGATGATGACGATTCAAGTGATGGAGGTTCTTGCAAGGCCGAACAGGCCCGTTCGAGCACGAACAAGCAGGAGCCGATGGTCAGACCTGGACGAGCAGCGCTTGCTGGCATACAAGAAAGAACATAGTCTGGCCCAGGGTCGAATAGCCTTCCCCCGGACATAGACAGCAAGCAGCTCGACCCCTTTGCGAGCCGAGAAACTAACTGAGCGTCTTCAACTGATGAGGAGAACTGAAGCTGTATACATCAGGTGGGAGAACGGGCAGGGGAAGAGATGGGAGGGAGGGAGGGAAAGAAGGAGAGGTGGAGGTTCCTCATCTACCTGCTAGGCCCAGCAACGTCTTTGATCAAAAACAACTGCGGGGTTAACCATACAAATCAGTCATTTTGCTTCATTGTATCATACAGATTTCCCCAAAACTTTATAGCAAGCAAATGCTCCCAGGTCCTCGCCTCGCCTATGTATTTACCTCCTTTCCCAAACAGCCAATCACCTTGACAGCGTTCCCATCTTCAACCAGCGTCTTGAGATTGGTGTAGTTCTACGGGCCGAGCCCTTTTCTTTGGCTTTTTAAATGCTTTCCCGTCGATCCTCTGAGACAGTGAAGTATCAAGGGTAACATCTCGCGAACCAACACGGCTTGATTGACTGTCAGCTTCCTCCAGCATAGAAGTAGTATCATGACTTGATTGGTCGGAGACGGTGGCTTCGCCAAGTAAACTATCTCCCGTCGTCACTTTTCACTGGCAGAGTAACAATCACGTGAGAAACTAGTAAGCATGCCGCCCAGTAATTAGAGGCAAATCCAACAGATTACATTCTCACCCAGCATCCCACTCGTCGGCTCAACACCACTGTGAAAATGGCTGTTTTCGACGAGATAGCCGAGACCGACGGCGATGATGAATGGAAGGCTTGGTTGGAAAAGGTCTTCGCCTTAAGCGATGAAATAGTAACTTTTGCTGCAAGTCGCCGGGAAGGAGGTAAAACTGGAGAGTTTGTTCGCTATCTCAAGGGTTCCTTCAACCTCAGCATCTGCATTAGATTCAGCGATGGAGGACCGAACGCCATTATTCGGTTCCCAAAACCGGGGCACACAGCTATAGCTCTTATGGACGAAAAGGTCACGAACGAGGTCCAGTTCATGAAATACCTCAGCAAAAACACCACCATTCCTCTCCCTCGTGTGATCAGCTGGGGTCTAACTGAGGAGAGCCCACAACAATTAGGGCCGTTCATTATTATGGATTATATTGATGGGACGCGGTTATCGACTATCTTGAAGCAACCGACTGAACATGATCAAGAGGACGTTGTTCTAAACACGGACATCGATAGTACAACATTAGACATTATCTATGATCAAATCGCCGATTACTTGGTTCAGCTTTCTGAACTTGATTTCACTGGCATTGGAGCTATCTCAGAGGACCCCGCTTCGAATACATGGTCTGTTACTGGAAGGCCCCTAACCTACAGCATGAACGAGTTGGCTACTGTCTCAGGCTACCCTATCGGCAAATTTCCTACGGCTCAATTTTCATCTGTAAATGAATACTTCCAGAATCTCGCGAACGAACACCTGATCCACCTTCGGACCCAGCGCAACCTTGCCGATGACCCGGAAGATGCTGAGAGGCGGTTCATTGCCCGTCATCGGTTCAAACAGCTCATCCCACAGTACTGCATCGAAGACGCCGGTCCGTTCAAACTCTTCTGTGACGACTTGCAACCTTCGAACATGCTCGCAGACCCGAAAACCCTCCAAATTACCGCCGTGCTGGATTTCGAGTTTACAAATACCATGCCGTCCCAGTTCGCATACGACCCGCCTTGGTGGCTGTTACTGCTAGGGCCAGATATGTGGCTTGAACGCCGCACTATGGAAGAATTCTTGGCCCGCTACGAGCCCAGAATGGAGCAGTTCTTGCAAGCGGTGGAACGAGTAGAATCGAAATCAGAACCAAGGGAAAAGCAACCCGCTGGGCCACGTCTTTCTACCCGGATGCGTGACTCGTGGAGGACTGGGCGGTTCTGGTTCGATTATGGGATAAGGAAGAGCTTTGATATTGATGCTGTCTATTGGGCAACGCTACATGATGGCAGTGTTGGTGTTGACTGGCTTGACAATGAAGCGCGGGCAGAGATGGAGTTAATAAAACATATGAAGATCGAGCAGTTGAAGGCATATAAAGAGGAGTGCTCTGCTCGTTTTTCTGGGATAGGTAGCGAATGAGTAGATCTTAGATTAATGCTCTTTCGTTTCTTCAACTGCAAAAATCAAAATAAGTGACTAGCCATAACGTGAACAAGTTGATAATAAGGCGCGCAGATATGGAGCCATGGATAGGGGAAGATAGAGTGGTCTAGAGGCACGTAACAAGGAGTATATTGTCTTGATTTTATGGAAGTTAATGAGTAAAGCACCTCTACAATATCTTAGTCTCTGAGGTGCCCTGAATCGCTGTTAGAGCTTCGAACCTATGTAGAGGAATAGAGTTTCTAGGCGCATACTGTGGTGGGGAAATCTGTCGAATCAGACGATATTATGAGGTAAATTCATGTATTGATAGATATCTGAGGAGTGAAGACTCTAGCTATTGAAGCTTATATGAACAATCTGAACAATAGGCAGTCGTAGGCAGCTGTAGGCTCCAGAACCATATACTAGGTAGAAATCACAGATGAGTCTACTATGTGACTCATCATGTGACACATTGGTCACATGCCAACGCATAGTAACAACTAGAGCTAGTCTCATCTGACACACCCCCCCAGGTTAGAGAGGTATCGATTAACCTGTAGAATCCAAATAAAGGAGATAGATAGACAGCTTAAAAGAGCGTATAACAGAGCAAGGAAAATAATCCAATCTAGCCGTATTTGGCAACATATCAATATCGCATGTACGCATGTACGCTAATCCCTAATTTGAGCCAATAGGCCTTTAATATCAACTATATTGAGCTGTTTTATGAACGTAGCGTGTTTTTGAGTACTTAGAGGCTTGGTAAGGCCATCTGCAGGCATCGCTGACGTCTCAATCCACTCGATTTTGATGGTTCCCTTAGCTGTATGTTCCCGCAACCAATGCTAGTGTATGTCCACATGCTTGAGCTTAGTGATCAACTTCGGAGACTCCTTCATCATCAATCGAACTGTTTGTAGGTTATCGCAGTACGCTGTGAGTTGTTGATCGATATTCAGCTTGATATTATCGAAGAATCGTTGGTACTAGAGTAGCCAGGTACAGAGCGTCGAGGCCGCTAGCAGTTCAGCTTTAGTTGTAGACGTCGAAACAGAGCTCTGTTTTACTACCTTCTAATCAGTTGTACCTCCAAAGAGCTCGTACTTGCAGCCTTGCGTACTATGTCTTGTATATATATCGTCTGCGAAGAAGGCGTCGGAAAAGCCTTTGAAAAGGGGAGAGTCGTTGTTGTCACGCTTGTTAGTCGAGCTTGAAAAGGAAGGGTTTGCGTCCTTCGAAGAGCTATATTCAAGGGCCATAAATCTAGTCGAATTAAGGTATGAAATACATCGATCGACCGCTTTCTAGTACTATGGACTAGGGTTAAGGAGGTGCTCTA
>NXFV01000302.1:0-43050 GCA_002803225.1 Gamarada debralockiae | reverse complement strand
TTTTTTTTTTTTTTTTTTTTTTTTTTTTTTAGCGCGTTTCTCTACGCTGACGGAGCTTTTGACTACGTATATATTTTGAGCATATGCCCTATATAAGTACCACTTAGATTATGAAAAGACCGCCCTTAAGCCCGACGAAAGGGGGGGTAGGGGCTCCCTGACCCGAAGGGGCTCGAAGGGATCCCCCCCTTGAGGAGATAGGCGTCGGACACGACAGTTTATTGTAAGCATATGTTAAGTATAGGTTGAGCATATACTGAGCATATGCTGCAGACTTAAGCATATATAGAGCATATGCTCAGCATACGTGTTGCATGTTATAGCAGGGCCGTAGGAGTTAGTGAGGCAATGTTTTCGAACGAAATTAAAGTTAAACAGAGAAGAGAGTATCTGAATTGTATAAGATTATAAGTTAAATTCGTGAAAGACAAACGCGTTCGATATCGACGCGTTCGTGATCGCAACACGCGCCTAGCGTATGCGTAGTTTGTACATAGCGCCCACTAGTGCAATTCTCTACTATAGGTGAGCTAAATTCCTAGCGTGATTCTCTACTATGGGTCCGCTTTTCTCTACTATGGTTGAACGTACACCTTGTCAATACCCGAGGCAGGAACAGCCACTTAGACACCCCCTTCCCCCCAATAGTTTTCTGCCGACGAACCTTTAAAGTCTTCTCAACTGTCTTTTATACCACAAAGCATTCTGACCAGCCTGGCAAGGTTCCTTGGCAAGATCTTATCTTTACAATGACCTACATGGGATTCGTAGTCGAAAGGCTGTACGGAAGCGCTTGGCAATTCACCCCTCCTGCAACAGTGATGGAGCCAGACATCCAGTTCCATGGACCTCATCCGAAATAAAGATTCCATTCCAAACTGAAAGAGTGATTGGAAAACGCCTCTCGCGAACATATATCTGCATATTGGAAGGTTCGAGATGGAATAGCGCACAATTGGTTCAAGTTTTGGGCTTCTGGAGCGCCTGAGACAGAATGGATTCGCGACCTTGGGGAAGGAGCATGGAAAGCCTCTGACGGATCATCTATCTGCTTTCAATTTGGAGAGTTTCATGAGGATCTAGTTATATCCGGCATGAATCACTCTCTTTACTTGAGTGATAGGGGTCTTCTATTGGTGTATATAACTGGTTCAGTTGATATTAGAAAGTGGGGGAGGAAATTATTCTCTGTAATTGGCAGAAATTCTAATAGCGAAACAATTGAGTAAAAACTACAGTGCAATATCTTTGCGTCGATGAAAAAGCTCCAATTTTTTTTGGGTAGTCTTGTCAGTCTCGCCAGCCTAGCCCACTTGAAAATTAAGTGCGCCCAAATGGTCAACGAAGCAATGGGTCATCTCGGTAGATTTATCTGCTATTGGACGAAGGTACGGAATTGAGTATGTGAGGCGAGACGCATAGGATTCGAGGAAGGATCTTGATCAACGAGATCTAACACTTTCCCGACTGGCCGCCCCTCCAGGACCTCGATGAGAATGCCGACACTACGATGGAGAAGCGGGAGGATCGACGGCTGACGCTAGGATGCTCAATGACCTCATCCGGGAGCCTTAGTCTTCAAACTCAATTCCACAATTTGGTAAAATCCCACACGAGGCCCTCAATATCAATTCACGGCCATTGTGAATACTTTGCAATATCTCCTTGATGATGAGCACCGACGATAACCTACCGACTACGGTTTCACCTCTATCAAAATCGATCATCAAGAATCTCGCTCAGGCCCGGATGCCGCCCTACAGAAGATAATCAAGATATCTAGCTCTTTGATATTGCAACCAGGCGATGCAGAATTTGTGGACTCACTAAGGCTTACTCCCTCCGAATCCGCATATAAGCGATGTTGAATTTTCGAATATTAAGCGGAGGAAATATGGATATATCGCCTTTCAAGAGCAAGAGAGTCGGAGAAATCACAGAAGGCAAGTTGACATTAGCTCTACTACTTTGCAGGAGGAGAGTTTCCAGGTGTACCTACAAAGGAGCATTGGCTGCTATGTGCGGGGCTTTGCAGGCAACGACTCAAGTACGAGGTCAATGTCATCTTCTACCCTCTGGCTCCAAACAGTCCTGCCCCTTGGAATCTACGCTCCCGAATGCTTGGCAGATGGTGGCGGCGTATGCTCTATCAAAAGCATTATGGTGACATCTCCAACCGTAGATCATCGAAATCAAAATCCAGAAATAGATACAGTCGATCCAAGTGACCCATACTCAGCCGAAAAGCGATCGAGGAGGTGAGCGAAGAATGGCGAGGAGACTGGCCGTTGTCTGAGACTGACCAAGATCAAGGTCGATGGTGTGATTACGTTGCATGATGTACTATCGTCAGATGCCATTGAATTCACAAAAGTCAATAAATATCGGGTCCGAAAGTGCTCACTTCCCTATCTCTGTATGTGAGTCAACCTTGTGTATCAGAACTTGCTGTCAACTGCTAGGTTCACGGAGTTACATGTGAAATGCCATTACAAAAAAACCTTCCCTTCTCAACTCTCTCAGGAGCACTCCAAGTCACGCAGGATTTCATCAGGATTGAGGGCAGCCTTATTATATTCATATATTCGATGTCTTCGATTGGACTATCCACTCTACCTTCCAAATACCGCCTGCTGCACTTAATAAGCTCGGCAGTCCCCGTACGTACGGCTGTCAAATCACAAAGCGAAATCCGCCAAAAAGACGGGGAAGCGCTGACAAATCTTCGTATCACCAATCATTCCTTCGATGATATCTCACACAGCCTTGTCGCACTGATGCCATTATTTACTCCTTTGGTTCACGATCGATGAGCCCCTTTGTTCGGCGAACTTGGTCAAAGGTACCCGCGCTTATGCACACTATTCCATGACCATTGCCCAATCTGAGGATAGTGGTGACACTCACACTCTCAGCCACCCTCTCGGGACAGCCCCAAATTTTAAACCCAGTCTGCTGGCCGGTCAAGAGTGCAGAGTCAGCGCATAAGGAATATTTGAACCCAAGTATCCTGCAACAGGCTGACATTGTGGGTCTGAACAGGATTTTGGGGATATTATGAGATTTCTTAACTAAGTCATCCGCGCTTAAGAAGCCCCTTGTTCCTGTGAAATTCGCATGGATTTAGGTGCTGATACCACTCTCTTTTACACGATCCTTTGGCGATTTGAAGTTGAAACCTAGCAAAAGCTCGGCGCTGTGCTTATTACAAAACCTCCAACCTACTGCAAGATAATTTATCTGCATGGTACGTCGCAGGGCTGAGGTTAAATACCTTAGGCTTACCAATAAGCCAATCTAAATCCAGTCGCTGACTGATAGCGTGATTATCTTTACCTCATACCGCAGGGGAGAATATATACAACTGCAAGCTCACAGGTGCCGCGGCGGACAATTCCAGATATCGAGGCTTTAAGTCGAGATATTTAACATCAGAGTCGGATATTGAAACGGAAACATGGTCTACACCGATACTCAGGACTCTCCACAACGGGCACCCCAGGTGTGTTCCCACTGTAAAAGCATCAAGAAGGGCTGTGACAAAAAGCTCCCAAGCTGTAGTCAATGCATCAAGTGAGTATTTCTCCCTTTTCTCATCGAACCATTATTGAGGCTTGCATCCGACACGCAATCTTTAACTTAATTGGATCTTCAGCCCTAATAAGTGAACAAGCAACCCAAATTTGATGATTAGCTGACTTGGGACAGGAGACGAGCCGTCTGCCAGTATGGGAAGCATACGGAACCTCGCCGGCTAGGGTACGAAGGAGCAAATCGGAGAGGTGACGGAAACTGGCCATCAATCCCTCGAGCGGTACTTTCGACACTCAACCCAAGTATCAGACTCACAACGATGCTGATGGACTCACTCTCCGATTCGTTTCCATTAAACACGGCTGATACCAACAAAAAGCACGAACTCACTACTCCTCACAGCACAATTAATTCCCAGGTCTGTCACATAATTAGGGCAGATGGTCAGGACATTAATGATATCACTTCAAGATACTTTAAGAGCGTGCATCGGTGGCTTCCTATCATCTCGAAGAAAAGATTCAATAACCGACTCACGAAGTTCCAAACTCTCCCAGCCGCGGATTTCTCGATACTACTTCTCACTATGCGTCTGATCACACAATATCCGTCCAAGGATTTGGAAAAGGAGCAAGATCGTGAGGTGCTGTACCTCGCAACGAAAACACTCTTCACGCAAGTGCAATCGTTTGTTCCTTCTTCACTATACATCATCCAAGTTGGCATTCTACTTGCAACCTATGAGCACGCTCATGCGATGATCGAAGCTTCTTACGTCACGATTGGTACGACCGCGAGGATGGCATTTGCTGCGGGTCTTCACAAAAAGCAATGCTCCAATGAACGAAAAGGTACGGATAATTGGTTTGAGGAAGAAGAAGCGCTGTCAACATGGTGGGGATTGGTGATTTGCGACAGGTAATGGATTGGCTTTGTCACAAGCATCTTTAAAGTTTGCTGATTTCGATAGGATCATTGGATGCGAGCCTCTGATGAATGGTCGACCTTTGGCAACGCGATACATTCGTGATGATGATTTTCTTCCCCTGGAACGAGAAGATTTGGATGACGGTGCTGAAAGTACGCCGGAGCCAATGTTCCGAAACTTTGTGTCTGCCATCACCCTTCCGGATGTTCGCACTTTTGGGCGCCATGCGCAAGCTGCCTATCTCCTTGATAGAGTGTTGCTAGCAGTAGACGCAGATGAACTTGATGAAGCCAGGCGGACTGAATTGTACAACTTGGATCACGCCCTGCAGCCTCTTCTCGGCACCATAATGGGACAAGTGGGAGGAAGGTGGGGTGCATACTGCGGGGCAACTGCGCTGGTCATTACGTGAGTAGTATCCTTGATGTCGCGATTTAGCTACTAATTATCACCAGTGGCCTGTATATCTTACATCAAAAGGTGTTATTTCAACCAGAGATTGGACTGCACCCTGATTATTGCGAAATTGCCCGAGTTACGCTCAACACAATCACGAGAATGGTCATCGACATCTCTTCCGCTTTCAACATCGAAAGTAAGAACCTAGACCTTGACATTCTATCCCCGTCCATTGCCCACATTGTCAGGTCTGCACAACAGCACATTCTCATGGCGGGCGATTTTCAGAGTGAGCAGTGGCGCAAGGACTTTGAGGAGTTGAGAAAGACGTTGAAATTTTTCAACAAAAGATGGCTGATTGCTGGCAAGACTTTCGTCACACTGGTTGCGATATCAGCTAATTTTTTATCAGGGAAGGAACTCCACTTGTTGGATAAAGCATTGGACACGACTACCCAATTCCTGCTATGAAGCGAGCAAACATATTCCGAAAGCATTTAGAAACAACTGACAAAGGTCTTCATCATGTCCCTATCGATGCGATCACAGGACAGTGGCCCAATCGACGGCACTCAGCGCCTCTCGAATACCCACCAAGCCTTCGATTTTCAAATCCTCCTTCGTGATCGAGGCCTGCCCTGGTAACTTCTAACATTTCTCCTTCGCGATCTCCCAGACACCCATCTGCTGCGCAACCTCCAAACCCCAACCATACGGCCACAACTTCTGGTACTCCTCCCAATTCATGGTCACATAGTCAATCTGCTTGCCAGAGAGCTCAGCGATCAACTCCATCAACTTGCCATTGGGGATCAAATCTGTAATGCATTCGACGTATCTTGCGGGCTGAGTGAGCTGTGGCTGGGCTAAAATGGCTTGCACGAAAAGCCCCACGTTCTTGGAAGTGAGACCGACGGTTGGGACGGGAGTCTCTGGTGTGCAAGGCATCAAGTACAGATATTTCCCAGCCGGCGAGAACATGGCGGGTTTGAACATGGGAATTTGGACGTTGTTAAGGCCATAATATCCGACCCAGAAGAAGGTTGTCTTTGCAGCCAATGCAGGATGCGTAGTCCTGATGTATTCGTCCACTTGTGCCTTTCCTTCAAAATGCGGGACTGCGATCTTGCCATTTGTGAGGATGCTACTGGAGTTAATCGTGCTCCAGATGTAGTGGGACAGGGTAGGGATCGAGGCGGCGGCATCTGCGAGGTTCTTGCCTTGGTCGAGATCGGCTTGTTGTCCAGCGGCGGCACCTTTGGTCAGGAAGGTTTCCCAGAAATTCGTCACGGCGAAAAATCGCGTCGGCACCCTGTGAGGAATTATTGTCAACTTTATATAGGAACACTGAGAAGGAGGGTGTACTTGGAAAGCAGTCTTCAAGCTCTCAACATCATTGCTGTCAGCGGCGACCACTTCAACACTCTCTGCTGCGAGCTTCTTAGCAGAGTCGCTTGATGCGTTACGGGTGACGGCTCGGATCTTGTATTCCGGGGTTTTCAGGAGAGCCGAGACGACAGAGCCTCCTTGGACACCTGTGGCTCCTATCACCACGATGAGTTTCGCCATGTCGGCCTTGGATTTCTTTCTGGACTTGTGATAGCTGGGAATAGATTTGGAATGAGTTGATTCAGTAGTACGAATTTCTCAGCCCGATGCATCATCTTTATATCATCTTTTATTCCTCTCGAATGCGGCGCAATATTCCAAATTTTCGAGCTTCTGTTGGCGGGGTGGGACAGTTGTCGGCCGCCAGAGAAGGCGTTCTTATTGGACAGATCTTATGATGATGCGAACCCGAGCGTATTGGCCCCTGGTCCTTTCTCAAGATATTGCCTAAGCTTTGTTATCTGGGATGATTGGTAGAATTTCCTCTAGGTTTACAAATTTCTTCCAATCCTTAGAAATCTTTTCTTTCATCCCGGGCGGTGGCTATTTTCAGGTTAACTTTCAGGTCACATGATATATCACGTGTAAGCAAGCTCCTCATAACTCAATGCATTATTCTTTCCAGTATTTGAGCTTCTTCTGCGGATCAATCCAAGCTTCAACTTTTGAGGCCAATTCCAGATTCTTAGCCCTGCAGCCAGTTTCATGCACAGCTCATTGCCGCTGCAGTGACACCCGCATCTGAATAATCGTGAAGTTCTTCTCGCAGCCTCCCGAATCGCACCACCGCGTAAATTCCATTCATTATGCTCTTTTCTCACTTCATATGCAACCTCATAATCAATTCCGTAGGAACATGTCCAAGATGACTTTTCAGTCAACTGCCAGAAAAGGGGAGCAAAGGCGACGCTGACATAAGCCCAACTCTCGCACTAGGAGGTCCAAGACTCGAAGAATGTGCATCGCATTTTCTACGACAGCCACAACCAGGAAATAAATAAAAAGTTGATAGAAACATAGAGTAAATTGCAAAGATTAATTCTGTCAATTCAGGATTCTGAAATTGTACTATGTTGAAAAGTATATATATAGGTAGTAAATTCGGCTGTCCCGGCTTGTATCGCTTCCTCCGTACCCCACAAATGGTGACCAATAGTCGCATTCATATGCGGGGCTGGCTGTCAGTCGCTCCTTGACTCCAGAGCACAAGTACAAGGACTTCCTGCCAAGCTGTGGTTTCTAACCAAATGCAATTGGAACGTCGTACTTGCACAAGTACCTAGTACTCAAGGCTCATAAGCAGTGACCGAATGCCGCCTCCAAATTAACCAATCACCGCTTACTAAGGCGATTGAGATCCACTTTGAGACAACGCTTCAATGCACGGCTTAGTCATATCCTCCCAACGCGCGCTGTGGAAATGATGTTGTTGCTTTGTAATGTGTAAGAAAAAGCGAGCTTGAATCCGAGACCGATGTCCTATCTCAGCCTCACCAAGACCTTACAGTAGTATGAAGTCGTGCCTAGTGTCCGTTGTGTTTTTTGGTCTCGTCATCTGTTACTTTCATTCTCCCCCCATCACTGCTTGCTTTACTCGTACTTCTAAAATCTATTCGATATATTACAAACTCCTCCATAAATTTCGGTTCAACCTCATTCAAAATGGGTGACGAATTCCAAGTAACCGCAACTCCTGTCGGCGCAGTCCCTGGCATTATCGCTGAGCTTAATGCCTCGTTCCAAAGCGGAAAGACTCTCTCAGTGGAGTGGCGTAAGCAGCAACTGAGAAATCTTTGGAAGTTGGTCGATGTATGCATCTGCTATCACTAGATCATTAAAAGAAGACTTAGGCTGACATGGTGCAGGAAAACGAAAACGCAATCCGTGAAGCAGTAATGAAGGATATTGGCAAACCCTTGGTTCAGACGCAAGTACTGGAGATCATACTGGTTAAGAATGATGTATGTGGTCAACCTGACACAGTTGATTCGGATTCGGAGAACTGATCCTTCAGTAGATTAAAGATTGTCTGGACAACCTCGACAAGGTAAACTTCGACTCCACAAGTTAGTTTACGTTTACTAAGATTTATGTTGTGAAGTGGCTCGAAGTAGAGACTGTTTCAGTGCCACCACCTTTTGAAAACTGGTCTCCAGTCATTCAAAGACGTCCGAAGGGAACATGTCTTGTCATTGGGTAAGCAATAACTGGAGGAAACCCATATATCGTACGCTGACGACCTGGCGTAGAGCTTGGAACTATCCAATAACTCTAAGTAAGCTCCTATCCATCTCTCGTAAGTCTTGCAACTTCTTTACTAACACGTTGTAGCCCTTCTTCCATTTATTGGCGTCATAGCTTGTGGTAATACTGGAATCCTCAAGCCCAGGTCTGCTGGCCCAAAACCCACCACCCATTTCCAAGCCATGACTAACAGTTCATGCTCACAGTGAACTTTCTCCCTACACCGCCACACTACTCGCCGCTTTGTTTCCCAAGTATCTCGATCAAACTTGCTTCAAAGTCGTGAACGGCGATAAAGCCATCGCGCAAAGGCTGCTCGAGGAGCCCTACGGTCACATCCTGTACACTGGAGGAGCAACAGTTGGGCGTGTGGTGATGAAAGCAGCGGCAGAACACTTGACACCGGTGACTCTTGAACTTGGGGGACGTAACTCTGCTGTTGTTACCGAGCATGCGAATGTGGAACTCGCCGCCACGAGAATTGCTTGGGCGAAATTTGCGATTGCCGGACAGACTTGCTTTGCGCCGAATCATGCGATTGTGCATGAAAGTGTCTATGATGCTTTTGTGGAAGCATTGACGAAGGTGGGCTTTTAATGCTTCCTACTCCATACTTGGAATTAGCAATTTGACTGATATTTGATATAGACTTATGAGAGCTATTACCAAAAGCAAGCAGAGGTTGCGAAAGTGGGCAAGATCGTCAACAACGCTCACTGGAAGCGCCTCACGGCTCTACTTGCCTCGACGAAAGGCAAGATAATCCTTGGAGGGAAGGGCGACGAGAAGCAACGCTTCATCGAACCAACCGTCATCACTGACGTCCATGAAGATGATCCCATCGTACAAGGCGAGATCTTCGGGCCTCTATTCCCAGTTCTAAAGTACAGCATGATGGCGGAGGCGAAGCGACTCCAACAAAAGTTGTCTCCTACTCCATTGGCTGTATATGTTTTCTCCGACAACCTCGAACAGGCGAACGATCTCGCGGCTGGCTCCATGGCGGGGACGGCTTCGATTAATGACTGCATGGCTCAGATTGCACCGACTAGTCTGCCTTTCGGCGGGTTTGGGAATAGTGGTCATGGAGCGTACAGGGGGAAGGCAACTATTGAGACATTTTCACACAGGCAGTCTCTCGTGACTGTCCCAACTGCGCCGGAGTTCGAAGCGTTACTCGGATGGCGATATCCGTATGCTGAGTCGATGCAGACCGTGGAGTTTGTGAAGGCGAACTTGGAGGCGAGATTGTAGGACAGCAGCGGGAAGTGGGGGAGGGGTTACTTGAATGAAAGCAATTCATAATTCGCTGAAACATGTGTGAATGCCTCCAGAGCTCAATCGGAGCCACTGCTTGGAGGTTGTTTCAAGAGTGGTTTCTTTCGAGTCGAGGTCCCTTGAAACCTTTCCAAAAGTTGGTTGTTCGATATGAAACATTAACTTCATTGTTTCTCTCATATTCTCGAATCTCTATCATGTACCGAAGCATCTTCAAACTTCTGGGACCTGATGTGGAAAGGCGATCAGTCGTCATACGCTCGGGCCACCATGCCTAGGTAGATAGTAGATTACACTACGGGGTGAGGGATTGTCTTCTCGTGGAAATGGGCGTTGGTGTCTGTTCATTTGTTTAGTTTTCACCTGGAGTCAATAATCGTCGTTTCTTACACTTGATTGAGGAGCGTTTGATATCGTGTGACTAGTGAGATATATTCCCACTGGTTTGCCGCGCGTAAGCGTAGCCAGTCTGGTCTGTCACGCACCTTTAACACACCTGATATGAAATGACTGCACTGCGTAAAGACTGCGGTGTTGCACAAAGCCCATTTTGAAAGCCCTATGCAAGGTAGCCAACAACTCCAAGCAATATATCCAGCCGTTTTATTTTCGTCCCCTATGAAACCCCATCTAACTGCCCCTCAACACTACCCGAGTTATTCAGCTATTCTCCGGGCCGCCAGTATCCTTACCCTTTATGATCTTCTCCATCTAAACATCATTGACCGCAGCAACGGAGTTCGGATCCGCATCAATTGCACTATGAGGACCGGGTTTCACGTCCAAATCCGCATTCCCAGACTCTGGAATTGGCGTAGCGGCCTCGATTGAGCCGTTGACATCGACCTTGACTTCGCCGTCTTCGACCTTCAACCCTGGAGCAACTCCTTTCCGCGCCTCTGGGTAGCGGCTGTTGTCTCTGTTGGCAGGATTATGGTTGTTTACAAGAGGGGTTGTGTCGTTAAATATCCGCAACAACATGGCCGTTCGGTCTTCCTTCGCCAACATCAGATTGAGCGAGTGCAAAGATCTCCACAGCGGAAGGACTATGCGTTCATCGAATCCATCAGGCGTATCGCTGGGCTCAATCCGTAATACACAGCAACCCATGCCGATATTGTTCACGCGCTCTCCTATCTCGTCCAGATTCTTCCATCCACCATCCGCGACCTTGGGGAACATCTCGATGAGAAGTTTGCGTAGCGTCTCTTTCTTGTAGAGTCGCACAACTCGCTCTTCGCCCACGTAGCCTTCGAGAATCGGCATGCCCTCGGACTGTATTCGCCATTTGCAGACCCCTTCGCCTTGTACATCTTGCTTCATGAACATCTTAACGCCGCCGTGGATGAACTTGATACCCTTTCCTTCGTTCTCTGTGAGGATGTCGCGGACTAATGCTGAGGTGTAGTATATCGTCTTAACAGGATCTCCTGAAGCATTTCGGACCATGAATCGGTCTCGAGGGAAGCGCGGGCTCAGGTGGTAGAATGTTTCCACGGATTGGACTTCTGCATGGTCGCCAGCAATGTACTTGAAAGGCTCTTCAAATTGCTGACCGTTGCGATTGCGGTTCATTGGACGAGGTTGTGATGATCCTGAATCCGAACGTATATCCCCAGGTTTTGTCGAGATATCAAGTTGTACTCCTGAGGAAGATGGAGAGTGGACCTCTCGGGGTTCCCCAGTAGGATCAACTTCTTCTTTGGGGCCGGTGTTTGCATTCCGTTTGACGCCATCAACAGTCGGATCATTTTCATCGCCCAAGTCGCCGCTATCCTCGTCAGTTTTGGCTTTCTTAGGAGAAGGCTCATCAAAGTCTTCGGCCTTTCGCTTAGTTCCATTGGTGATGTGGTCGACGAGTGAGGGAATTGGGAGCTTCGGCTCGATTTTCTTTGACTCAGTCTCAGGCTTGGCCCTAAATTCAGACTCCTTCTGCAAAATAGCGATGAAGAATCCACCCGTATCTTGTTGATGTGCATAGACTCGCATACATCTCTCGAATGGGATCTCGGATCCGGGTGAAATTGATGGGGCGAACATGCCCTCGACGAGCTTCTCCAGGGCAGGCGTAGATCCATTTTCTGCAATCTCCTTCTGCACATCCTCAAACCTGTTCCAGACTTTACCGCTCTTATCCATGACACTCCAGCATTTGAGGCCAGGTTTCCGCTTGAGCAAAGGAAGCTTGTCCTCGCTGGGTAGCAATTGGACCTTCGCAAGACCGCCACATCTCTCAATGGCTGATGCAATGACTGCTTCATTTTCGACTGGATTCATGCTACATGTAGAATAAACGACTCGGCCGCCAGCCTTGAGCATTTGAAGAGCTCTAACCAGGATTCGTACTTGGGTGATATAGAGCCCGAGAGCATTTCCAGGATTCCAGTCTTGCCATAAATTGACGTTCTTTCTTGTCGTTCCATCTCCCGAGCAAGGAACATCGGCCAAGATTCGATCGAATTTGAGGTATCTGTTCGTGGCAGGGTTTTCGGGAGTAGGAGGCAGCTTGATGGAAGGGTACATGGTAGCATCGTGGTTGGTGACGATTAAATTCGGGGAGGAGAGTCGTTTGAGTTGATGGATCAACATGTGTGCCCGCTTGTAGTCGGAGTCATTGGCAATCAATATTCCAGTGGCTCGTCCGTAGTCGTTAGAGTCGATTTCCAGTTCGTCTGCATCCTCGACTTTGACGCCAGGGCTCATTTCTCGACCATCTTCCTTGGCGTGGTCTTGGAGCGATTTGCGAACACGGGCCTCCTCTCCTCTGTGTACCATCTCTAGCAATTGGGCGGCCTTGCTTCCAGGAGCTGCGCACATATCGAGAACCGTCATGCCAGGTTGAAGATCCATGACCAATGGCGGAATCATGCTAACCACTTCCTGTCTGCTGATATTTCCAACACTCGTTTCAGATACGAGGTATTTCTGGAAGGCCGCGAATGGTGTGAATTTGCGGACAACGTTCTTTGGAGTAGTCATCCACCACGCCAGATCGTCTGGATACCATGGGACGGGTTGGGGGGGTTCGACTTTGGTGCCGTCATAGTGGGAAATCTTGGATATTTCAGGAATGTATCGTTCGACAAGTTGACGTTGTACCGCGAGCGCATGTCTGGATATCAAATGATATTAGTGGGAGCTCCAATGATCCAAAAGTAAGTGATTGAAAATTTGGAATTGCATACCCTTTTGACCCCGCGAATCTGAAGCTATTGGGCAACTCCCTTTTCAACGCCGCCCAGAAACCCGGTTTCTCCTCTTCAGGCAGACCTAGTACGCCATTATAGTATCTCTCGAGTTTCTCGTTATGCTTCTCGACCTTCTCGAAGCTGACTCGGTTGTCCTTCCAGTCTTCTCTATCTCGACCTCCACCCCCACGTCCTCGACCTCTACCACTGCCTCGACCGCCCTAAGAAGTTAGATCAATTTGTCGGATTGGAGAGATGACAATGCTTACTCGTTTGCCTCCGCGACCCATGAAGTACTTTATTATGCGGGTTAAGAGGGAGGTTGAGGGCAGTATATGGTGACTGCGCATCTGAAGCTTTGAAAATCGCACAAAAATAAAGTTCGAAGATCGAGGCCGGGTCCGGCTCGGAGAAACATTCTGCCGACCAACTGATCTCTCCACGAGAAGCTTCCTTTTTTCTGTCATCATTCCCAGAAATCGGCATCATTCACTCATATCATAGTCAATTTAACAATCATGAAATAGATTTATTTAAATTGACTCGAGTGAATCAATTAGGCCGGCTTACAAAGTTGAATCACGTGCGAGCTCCGAGTCCGCAGTTGCGGGCATCCTTAATGTCACAGGCGACTATTTGGCGGTCCCAAACATACTTCCCGTTCTCAATCTTATAG
Organism: Gamarada debralockiae; assembly: GCA_002803225.1. Taxonomy (NCBI): domain Eukaryota; kingdom Fungi; phylum Ascomycota; class Leotiomycetes; order Helotiales; family Hyphodiscaceae; genus Gamarada; species Gamarada debralockiae. The sequence goes on along the minus strand of NXFV01000302.1, from coordinate 29,414 downwards.
TTTCTTATATTTGCAATCCCATCCACACAATTTGTCTTCAGTTCTGTGGATTCAGTGCTTTGAAGAATCCCAGGAACGCAAACTATCAACTATTCCAGCCTGTTCAGCCGATAGATACTGTCTCGAGGACTTCTGTGATACACCAATTTGAATCACTCTACCTGATTGAGTGATCAAGTCTGAGCACATATATTACGGAGAATTCGATATCGAACTGCGGTACCCCAATCGCTGAAATCTGTTGAACAATTGACTTTCTAAGAGAGATGGCTTCAGAAGATATCAACCACATGACAGGCCTCGGACTGGGAAGTAGTGCTACGAAAGATAATCTATTCTACTGCCATCGGGGCCTTACGGATGTGAAGAAGCCAGTGTTGGTGCTTCTTCATGGATACCCTCAATCAAGCTTCATGTGGCGACATATCATACCACTCTTACCAACGAGCATGCCGTTATTCATCCCCGACCTCCCCGGTTACGGACGCTCCTCGCCCCTTTCAGTCCCCCATTCCAAACTCAACCAAGGTGCTGCAATCCTTGGAGCCTTATCCAATATCCTTCCACCCAACACCAAACAGCCTGTAATCCTCGTCGGCCACGACCGCGGGGCGCGCATTTGTCATCGCCTTGCCGTAGACAGTTCCCCTATGTCGGACCTCCCCATCCTCGGAGTCATATTCCTCGATATAGTGCCAACTTTGGTCCAGTGGCAGACTTTTAAGGATCCGAAAGCTTCCAAAAGCTCGTTCCACTGGCCATTTCTAGCCAATGTGGAGCTGGCAACAAAGATGATCCAAGTTCAAGGCGGGGATGTGTGGACGCGGACTTGCCTTAATCGTTGGGTGGGAAAGGCCGATGCCGGATTGGCAAAGTTCAAGGAACATGGAGCTGTGGGTGTCTACGCCAACTTCTTCAAAAACGAATCGGTTATTCGAGCAACTTGCGACGACTACAGGGCTGGAGCAGAGGAGGATATAGAGCTGCAGGAAGATGATCAGAAGAATGGTAGGAAGATGTATATTAACGTGCTAGTGGTGTACTCGAAAGATTATTTGGGGAAGAGGTATGATGTGAAGAATGTTTGGGAGGAGTGGATGAATGATGGCTCGAAAGACAAATTGGATGTGCTGCCAATCGGGGGCGGGGCGGGGCATTTTATTGCTGAGGAGGCGCCGCACGAGGTCGCTGCGGCTGTGCGTAGCGTTTACAACAAGTTTATCTGATGGTTCACGAGGAGGACGCCTGGTCAGAAATGCGATGTTCCATTATGATGATACAAAATGAATGCCTCACCATGCAATTTGTTTCTTCCGAACATGACATCCCTATCCAATAATCCGTTTTCCTCCACCAAATCACCACTTATAGTCAACCCCAGCCTCATGCTCCATCATATCAAAAGTAGGCTTAGCACTAAACCACCCCGCCATCTCCGTCCCCACACTCTTATAAGTATACGCTGCATCCTCCTCATTAATCTTGACCGTCTCACCACCTCTTCCTCCTGCCGCAGCATCAGCCATCAATTGCGCATGGCAGCATTTCTCCAGACTCATAAACCAGAATACCGCTGACTCAATCGTCTTCCCGCATGTCAACAATCCGTGGTTTTGCAGCAACGCCGCTTTCTTTTGGCCGAGTGCGGCGGCGATGGCGATTCCTTCATCTTCTGCTAACACGATGCCCCGGAAAGAGGAGTAGAGTGCGATGTCGTTGTGGAAGGCACAGGAATCTTGCGTTATGGTGTCTAAGTTTCGGCCGAGTGTGCAGAAAGATCGACCGTAGATTGAGTGTGAATGTGCGACGCAGTTTATTTCGGGGCGAGCCGTGTGCACTGCATGGTGAATCATGTATGCTAGAGAAAGGAGGTTGGATTAGTATTCGGCGAAGACATATGAATTGGGAGGGAAAGAGCGGTACGTACCAGCAGTATTCAAAAGACGTACAGGTCCACCATCGACCACTTTTCCTTCCTTGTTGACAAGAATCAAATCCGAAGCTTTCAAAAGAGGCCATGCGACCCCAAAGGGATTCACCCAGAAGCTTGTAGGTTCCACGGGATCCTATTCCGCTATCAGCATTGTTCAATTCCAACCCCACTTTTGACGTCAACTCCCTTCCCTTCCTCCCCACAACTCCTACCCCATTGAATAAACATCCCACTGCATGTACTTACCCTCAAAGTAATATGCCCCGCAACACCTTCATCAAATCCCAATTTCGCAAAAATCCTAAACGCAAGCGCCAATCTCCCCTTCTGATACTCGCGCTCGGCGTACTTATCCGTAAACTTCGGCGCAGAGGGGAATTTGATGCCCTCCATCGCCTTCACGGCTTGGTTTTCCGTCGAGGCTGGTTGGTTGGGCGCGGTGCCCGTTTGGGCTTTCTCGTATGCATTTGTGGGGATTGAGGCCCCTGTTTCGATGGGGTGAGTTGCTGAGGGAGGAGCCATTGGTTTGTTCCTAATTTGTTTGATGAGTAATCATGGATGATGGTGATGCGAAGGGAGTGAGATTATTAGCGAATATAGATGAAGAGTGAGCTGAGGTGAGATGAGGGGAGGGGATAAATAAGTAATCGGTAGTTTGGAGAAAGCGGTCTTGCAATGCGCCCTTTACCAAAGGTGGGGTTGGGGTTGTTATCCGAGAGTGGCGAATGTGGGGTAATTGAAACCGAGGTCGAATTGAGTTTCATTGATTCGTTAAGTTGCGTCCTTCCTGATGCGCTTCGCGATCTAGTCATGGTATTAGAGGCAAAACGTAGAATTTGAGGAAATATTTCGCCCTTGATTCACGGCAATCAACGATGAGGGATTCGTTTCCAGTCCATCATGCTCCACTCACGGTCTCACTAAGTTCCCCATGCATTTCCTTTCAAACTCTCTTCAAAATACGCCTATCATTGTTGAACATCTTCGCTTCAGCACATTCTTTGCGTTCTATTTCTCTAGTAACAGAAGTTGATGTTCAATTCCTATCTGTTGGTTACCATGCCAGCGTAGAGACTAAAAAAGTCTAATAAAGATATTGGGACCTAAAGCTTCTTACCTCTCAAATGAGAACTGATCAGCATTGTTACCAAGTGGACAAGGTTCCCTTTGTTCATATTTCTCTCTCTGCTCTTTCACTTGGTGGATCTCATGAGTAAGTTCTTTGCGATAATTGGGCGAAAACCCATACAATATGAACAGTTGAAGCAGTCTCAGCAAAGAGGAATCGGAATTGTGACAAACAATGTCTTAAACCACGCACGCTTGATGTGGAACTTCCATAAGTAGAAGTCCTGATTATTTACTCTGACGGAGTAATTGACCTGGATGCTCTCAGGGCACTAGTGGTTATCTAAAGCCTCGATTTCCTTTTAATTGCTGAAATTGACAGAAGATTGAAAATACTTTATCTCCGCGATGTGGTGCCGGCTAGGTGTGAAGCCAAGTCATTGACCCCTCAGGCTGAGGGAGCGCAGTTGGCCAGGGAGCCCTTTTAGGCATCTACCCGTGCCGCAGCCTAAGCGCCCACCCCAAGAAGGCCAAGGGGGGCGCGTAGCGGCCCGAAGGTTTGATGGCAGCGCCTCCATTAAAAAAAAGGGGGGGAGGAGAGCATCGCGGCACCCCCCCTTTTTCTCTCTTTCTTACAGGGCAGCAATGCTCGCCATCTTTGTGCGGGCCATGAGATGGAATTGAGATGAAATAGTGTGGCTATATCTGGGATATGGGGCTAAGGTTGGTGTTTCGGAGTGTCGAACAGAGGGATCAAAAGATCACCCTCCTTCCTCCTAGTATCCCTTACCTTATCTAACATATGAGCTATTCTTGACAACACTTTGTTTTATTTAATTTTAGGCAACACTGGTGAATTGCCTGTGGAGTTGTTCTTGCATCGTCTTCGTCTCTTACTCTTATTACTCGAATCGATACTCAATCATCGGAGCTGCTCTTTTATCTGTTTACAACCTCACCGAGGTAGCGCTTATAAGAAATAATGGAAACGACCCTCGAGACTCAATCATTTTCTGTCGCCATAGCTGATGGCTTTATTAAAAAGGGGGAGACCAGTATCGTTATGCAATGCTATGATCGCGTATTCCAAAGGGTCACTGTGTTCGACGCGGCTGGTGAGAAGCTTTTTACCGCAGAGAGCAAAGGCATAGCATCATTGAGCTGGCGCCGTACAGTCAAGGACGCCTCTGGTAGTCCCCTTTTTGACTTACGCAAAAATTATCGGCTACTCATTAAAGAACAAATGGGCAGTAGAGAGCCCGAGTGGTCGTGAGATCTGCCCTCTGCGACATATTTCATTCAGGCAACGCCAGGCTCTTGACGTTGTCGTCCGAAATGAGGACGATAAAGGCAATGAGGTGATTGTCGAGGTCCGGCTAAAGAACTAAAGCGCTCTCACGACGATAGTCAATATCAAAGGTGCACCCGTTGCTGAAATCCTGATGACGGAAGTCAACACTAGTCTCAACGGGCTTGACAGGAGCGTTCGGAGGGCTCGAGTTGCTGGCGGGGTAGACCTTGCCGTTGTAAGTACCAATGTTCTATAATATATATAAAAGATACTAAGTTTACGGCTCAGATCGTGGCTATCATCCTCTGCCGAGCTGAGATGCAGCATGTTTGGAGGAAGTAAACTGTTGGCCATGTTTCCACAAGAGATGGATACTGCTAGGGGGAGTTTGGGGGAGTGGTTCTCCCGTGGTATTTCGTAGGTAGTTGATACATTTACTGCTTATGTTTGTTAATATAGTAACGGATGATATCTTGGCTTCAGAGCGGGGTAGAAGAGATTTATATATATATATAGAATCAGGGTCGGATCATGTGTCGGTTTCACACTATATCAGTGAAGACTTCACAACTCCTTCATCATTTGCCTCCCTCGTCCTTACACATCAAACATGCCTCGACTTTCAGTCGACTTCATTAATTACCCAGTTAATTTTGCCTTGTTTTGTTTCTGCCACCAACTTGGAGATTGGGAGTGGGATGAAGGTCGATTCACGATTCCACGCGGCGAAGTAGCCTCGCATTGAGCCTTGAAACCCGCGTTTCATAGTGGCTATTCTGGATATTTTGTAGGTATGAGTAGCTGAACGGCTCGGATATAGGAGGCAGAACTGGGATGTTGAAGGCAATGAGTAATATTGTCTAGAATTGATCTGGTATGCCGAAGTCGCACTACGTTGAATTTCAAATCACAGTAAAACCCCGCTAAAGAATCCCCGATATAAGAATATCCTATAAAAACCCCCTCTATAAGAATAAGATTCCCGGTCCCGCAGAGATAATTTTTGGCGAGGCTCACTAAAAATATAAGAATAACTTCGTAATCTTCTTATAAATCGCCGGTCCCGAGGCTATTCTTATAGAGGGGTTTTACTATATATAATATGCTCAGCGATATTACTTATTCTGTATTCTCAGACTTATCCCAGACTCGTAACTCCGTTTTAACTCCGCCTCTACCTTAGCGTATTGCCCTTGGGCTTGCAGTCCTAAGTAGATGAGAGACAAATATACAAGGAAGACGTACTAACTGGAAATTGGAGTGACCATTTACAATAGGATCGAGTCTTCTACGAAACTTAAAGAACTTTCTCTGCAAAGCAACAATTTCTCTGAAATAACTACTCTTTGCGGAAAACAAGTCGGGCCCATTGGTTTCGGTCTCATGGGTATAAATCCACCCTCTTGTCTCTATAAACATATTCTAGATGCAACATCGCTAAATCATTAACACACCGAATCTATAGGCTTTACATCGCGTGATCAGCCCACTCATTACGAAGACGCCTTTAAAACCATGAAAGCCGTCCTTGCATCCAGCTCCAACTTCTGGAACGGAGGCGAGATCTATGGCCCCAAAGACGCTAACTCCCTCCACCTCCTGCACGACTATTTTGCTAGATACCCCGAGGATGCGGATAAGGTTGTGCTGAGCATTAAGGGCGCTGTTGAGCCGGGTACTTTCACACCCACTGGCGATAAGGAAGGCGTTACTAGGAGCATTGAGGAGTGTTTAAAGATTTTGGACGGGAAGAAGAAGATTGATATCTTCGAGTGCGCGCGTAGATCCGAGAGTACCGATTGAAGAGACCATTGGGTATCTGGCTGAGTTCGTCAAGGCGGGGAAGATAGGTGGCATTGGTCTCTCTGAGACCGCTGCTGCTACTATCCGTCGCGCTGCCTCCATCCATCCTATCGCGGCGGTGGAAGTTGAGTTCTCCCTCTTTAGTACGGACATCCAGACCAACGACGTTGCATCAACCTACGCTGAACTCGAGATCCCGATTATCGCCCATAACACACTGGGGAGAGGATTCTTTACGGGTCAGATCAAGTCCTTCAACGACGTGACGGAGCAGCAAAAGCGCGGTCCGCGCTTCCAAGAGGAGAACTAGTGGCCGACTATTAAATAAGATTTATTTATAGTGCATCCGCCTAGACTTGGTCCGTGCGCTTCCAGTCAAGTATGGACTCCAACTCTAATGCGTGCGTTCTATTGACTTTCCTCCATCACCACAGCAAGTTTTGCGATGGCTCGAATACGCGCATATTTCAGCAAGCGTCAGCACCAGAACAAGGCTGAGCACGAGCACGAGCACGTGCCCGTTTGCATCGCGGCACGCGTGCCGGTGCCTCTCGACCTGGGACGCCGCTCGCTAGCACAGCTGCCTGACGAGGTAGTGCTGCTGATCTTTAGCTTTGTCGACGATGTCGATTTGCGTACGATAGCATCGCTCTGCTCTGCCTTGTACGGGAAGGCGCGGCTCGTCCAGCACCGCACGGTGCACATCTCTCTGGACAGGCGCAGACAGGCGCGGGGCTGCCTCGACGTCCTCTCACGCAATCTTCTGCTGCCCGCCGTCCGCGTCCTCGAGGTGAGCGGCAGCAGCAACACACACCAGGGGGGAGGGGAAGGGGAAGGGGAAGGGGAAGGGAACGAGGACGAAGACGAGATCCTAACTCGCCTGGCCGACATGTTACTCAGCATGACCGGATTGCGTGACTTACACTGGCGCATGTCCGCGCCTATCCCGCGTGCCTTGCTTAATCACGTGCCCATGCGTACACGCCTGTACACATCCGTCGCCGCCATGGACGAACCGCACGACCAGGTGCGCGCGTTCCTCGCCCAGCTTATAGACAACCAGAACCTCTTCTCGCTGTCCGTCCACGTCGCGTTCGTCGACGAGCGTGCGTGTCACGCAACGATGCACGCCTTGAAGCAGGTGCTGCTCTCGTGCCCGCGTCTCGCCCGCATTCTACTGCTCTATGTCAGGCCGCCTGTTCGCCCTCCTTACGGCATCGTGAGTTGGCCTGGGCCGGGGGCCCCGTACTGCGGGCTGGGCCTGTCTGGCGGCGAGAGACCGCCGGCGTTGGAGGAGCTCGGCGTCGCATTCTATCCCTGGGGCCGCGAGCCTACAGCAGCTCTCCTTGCTATACGTTATATTTATTGTACCGGGTATCCGGAGAAGGGTAACGAGTTCCAGTACTGGGCCGAGAAGTTCGATTGGTCGCGATTGCGCAGGTTATATGATATCCCTTCCCCCCTGGCACTGGAAATAGCTCCGAAACTAACGGCTCTCAAAGAAGTCGTCTTCGAGCAGAGATTCGATCTGCGCTGGGATAGGACCGCGTTCCTAGAGCAAATCCCCACGGCGCTAGAGCTCCTGACTATTCCAAGTTGGAGCAATGTCAGCAATAAGCCTGGTCCCATTACCCGGCACGGAGCAGCGCTGCGCAGACTGACGATGCATTGCTTGGAGCCGCTATGGACGGCCAATAGTCTCATAACTGATGCCGATCTGGTCGCCTTGCGCAACGGCCTCCCGCATCTCGAGGAGCTGGCCCTGGATATCGCCAGGGATAAAACCGAGGACGCCTGGCCCTATAGTACGCTCGATATTATTGCGAGCTTTCCGTGCCTCCGAAGTGTCCAGCTATGGTTCGAGCTAGGCATCGAAAATCCTGCACCTCCAACACCATATGTCACCGTTTCTGCAACACATCAGCTTTTCACCTACCTCCGGGAGCGGAACAGAAACATACAGCGTCTTGAGCTCTGCTCGGGTGCTCCAAGCACGTGGAACTTTACTGGGGACCCGTCCTGGGCAATGCAGAATTCCATCCGCCTCGTGTGCGAAGTCTCGTTGCGTGATGTTGATTCAGCTAATGGGTTTGTAAGGGCGACGTGTCCGGATTTCAGCACGGAGATGAATGCGGAGCTTGATCGTCTCGCCAAGGAAAACAGGGAGGGCAGGAGAGGACTGGCCGAGGATGCAACAAGATTGTTGCTCGAGGTTGCTCTTGATGGACCGCTTACCGTGGATGAGTGGACAGCTTGGATTAAGCTTACGTGGGCACGCTGGGAGGCGCGGCAAAAGGCTCAACGCCAGCAAAGATCTGTATTCAAGAGGCTTGTTTCAACTGCTTTAACGTGGATAGGAACGGCCTATAATTGCTGAAGACATTCGGGGTTAGGGATCTGCTTAGCAGGAGAGAAGAGGTCAAGGAGGGACAGAATCAAGAGAGAAGTTTTATTCCCACGTACGGAGATTCCGGTCAAAAGTAACGCATATACAGTGGCATAGTCCGCCAATAAGCACTAATAGGTGACCTTAGCTGTTTTCAGTGTAAGTTCAGCGCTAAGTTCGCTAAAACTCACTAATTTTCAGGGAACTTGGAGCTCGTGAAGACCATCAGTAAAGTTGCCGAGAAAAAAAGGTATACGCTTGCACAGTTGGCTATTGGGTGGGTCAGAGCGTACTCAGGCACGAAGGGGCATCCCACCGTTATTCCAATTCCAGGGGCGACGACTGTTAGTCGTGTTCAGGAGAATACGAAGGATGTCCATGTCACGGCTGAGGAGCTTAACGAAATTAATGGGATTTTAGCTACGATGCCAGTAGAGGGGCCGAGGGTCCCTAAGTTTTTGGCGCATCTACCTTTGCTTAAATGGGAAGCTGAACATGGATATAATTTTACATGTAGCATTAATTGGTATCGCTCGTACTTGTCGACTGCAAGTAGTGCAGGGCGGATAGTAGTATCGAATGGAAAGCAATGGCCCTAGATCTTGTTCCGAATTTCTGGAGGTAGACGTCGGAGGAAGAGGCAATTCTACTGAGTAGAGTAACTCGAGGAAACGTGGTCAAGCTCGAAGTTTGTCATTTTGTTGGCATGGGGATGCAGATCAAAGACTTCAGGTAATGTCGAAAGAAGGTGAAGGGGAGGAATTCGATGAATATCGGTAGTGGAGGGTTTCTGCGGGTCAGAGTCGTTGAAGGTCGATGAAAGGCTTGAACCCTGCAAAGATTTGCCAGCCATTGAGCTGTAACTTTAGGTTCGCAGTTGCATGTTTGACAGTCTAAAGACCGGGAACTGTTAAATTGTTAGGATGGATGGAGGTCGATGTGGTTAGGCGGATTTGTAATATACGGACGGGAGGTGTAATAGGAGCCTAGGCCCTGAAGGGATAGTCTAGGTTACAGGGACCTTAGAGACCCTAAAGGGTTCGAAGATGCTTGCGCACAGTCAGCTGTACAATCACCTGTACAATCAGCTACTAGTACAGCTAGCTTGTGAAGATAGTAGCTAGGAGTGAAGTATAAGTAAGGTTTGCTGACCCTATGTGAAAAGGTAAGTGCTACTTCTCTAATATATTGTGATCCCTGCTGTTGCCCTCCAGCTATCTGTAGCTGTTACAGGAGGCAAATCCTAATGTTATAGTATCAGAGTTGCCGGAGAAACCAACCATGAACAGAGGTAAAGTTCTGTTGTGAAAAGGTGTCCTGTTACCAAAATCAGAAGGCGACAAGAATGTGATTCACAGAATAGGTGGCGACCCTAGAGCAGACGTCCAGGATTGTAAAGTGCTATGTTATCCGAAGGTACATCAGCTAACATCTCTGGACATTCTCAATGAGTGTATGAATCTGAATAAAAACCTGGTTTCCGGGTATAAGATAGATATTGAATGGCAATTCATGGCAAAGCTGGACAATCGGTGTCTTATTCCTTCGAGCGTAGATGTGCCGTTTTCTCCAAACCCCTCATGGTCTGTTCACTTAGCTTGTTTAAATACATTTTAGTACATATTTTAATGTTTTTAGAGGCTCTATTGTCCCCCTTATCCAGTAACGCTTATTATATTCAGTGCAGAGCGTATAAAGTAGTTTAAAGGTGGGTTAAAACAAGCCAAGTAAACAGACCCCTGAGGGTTTAGAGAAAACGGCATATCTATGCTCGAAGGGGTAGTGAAGCTAGGAGTAAACCTTTGTAGAATTTTAAGAAACAGTCATCATTTGACCTTTCAAGCACGAGGTCATAGGGAAATCTTGTCACAAAAAGTAAGGCGGATTTACGATTGTTTGTGTTTGGGATATCAGCAAATCGAAGATTCATTTGCCGCTCAATTGCTCATCTGTAATGTAGTTCGCAAGGGGTGTAAGATTCAGGCAATCCATGAAAGACTCAAAATGAGCAATCACAATATACCAATGTATCAGCTTGAATTTTTCGCCTTCATCTCCACCTCATTCTCGTTAACATTGTTCTGAACAGCTGTAGTAACAGGCTGGTTATCCCTTCCAATCTCATCTCTCAGCATCTTCTCAAAATCCTTCACATGCTTCACCTCAAAGCAAAACACCCACACCATCTTCTAGCAATCCAACCCCGAGACGACCCCAAGGTTCACCTTCTGCAGCTAACGCAAGGCAGCTCTCACTTCTTTCAAGCCAGTAACATACATGAGATCTCTCTGTTGTTTCTGAGTCCCCTCCTTTATCGACACCCAAGAAACAAAGATAGTCGGATTTTGGAGAAGTTTGCACTCTTCCAAGGTTTTGGAAAGGAGGGTTCGATAAATCTCAAGTCAAATCTGGATGTGAGTCCCTAGTGGATGTTGAGCAATTTGAGACAAGGAATCCGGCTATTACCTACGATCTGCAGGACCTGGGTCAATTTTCTGGGGACTGTAGATAGTGAAAGTGTTACTGGTAAAATATACGGAGGCGGCCTCGTTGTACACCCGTTTGCAACTTCCGAGAAGCCCATCTCGGCTTCGGACTATGTATCTTGACTAGGGTTATCTTCTACTATGATACTAGAGTCGTAATCAATGTTTTGGTTTCGAAACTGCGGTTGGAGCGACTTTGAATACATTGAGATTTGGCAGTTTATGATGCTTCATATCTCGGGGGGCCGCGGTTTTTTGGGAGGGGGGGGGGGAGAGAGGTTGAACGATCGAAAACGAACAATGATGGCCAAGGTTTGCTGCGGGTTTTGATGTCTCTCTGGTTTTGACTTTGGGATCGGTCATTTTGATTTATCAAGGAGGGCGTACTGTTGCCTAGAGGGATATCAGAGTTTTGGTATGATTGCGAGACGAAGGACGTCTGGGGCCAATTGAGGTTGAAATCAAATGTTGCTTCTTCATAATTCATTGAAGTTCCATCAACCATCTGTAGAAAGATCTAGTATGGACAAGTACTAACTCTTCCATCAAACTTTCTGGAAGACCTAGAATCTCATTGATTTGCCATGGAAAACGTGGCTTTCACCGACTTGTGTCGCTAGAATTCAAGCTTCCAAAAACTAAAAAGAGAATTATTCTATTTTAAAGTGCTAAAGAAGGTTCCACTCTAGTTACATGGAAATGACAGGGTTTCTGCAGAAAATTTAAGCTTGACTATAGAAATATTGAGACTGTCGAGGATTTGAAGAAGCACTCCCGCATGGGTGGAGCACTTCACACATAAAATGGGATATTTGGAATCTTTAATCAATATGGAGCATTGGTCGGTCACTCGGAACCCAGTTCAGTCATTATTTCTGCTTTCAAGAAGTTTATTGTTTTGGCAGGCTATCAAAGTGTCCTCCTTCATCCGAAGCCCAGGCCTATTATACATTAATCATCAATCATCACAAGTCATAATTGTCTAGAACTTCCTACAATGTCACTTCTTCGCAGTTCCCTTTGCAGGTCCCCCTCGCGGGTCCCTCCGCTCCTCGTCTCTTCGCCTCTCCTTTCGCAGCTGCCCCACGTCGACCAAGCATAACCGGTTGCGCTTCCCCCTGAGAAACTCTTGTAACGTTAACCTCAATTCCTAGGATCTTTGTCTTATTGACGCGTGTGACAGATGTTGGTTTCCGGGCCTCACAGCGCCTTCTTCTTTATCAATTCCAAGTTCTTCCTTCAGCACGGCCTGAAACTCGTCCACGACACTTTCATCAAACATTCCACCCCGGAGAAAGACATCTTGAAGAGTAGCCGATGGGCCAAATGGTCTCGTGGTCGGCTTGTCTCCTTCAAAAATAGCGCTGATCTCCACTCCCGCCTGATTCCAGCCAACCTGCCTTACCTTCAGATCAAGATTAGATAGCCCACGAATTGCTCTTAATGTGCTGACGCCGTATGCCTTCCAAATTTTCTGTGTGCGACCGATGCTAGGAATCATATCTCGGTTGACTCCAATGTGCAGTCTCTGCAGGTTGACAAACTCTCCTAACAGCGAGACTTGTTGCATCGGACATTCGTAACCCCATGCAAACTCTAACTGCCGAATTGATACTCTGTTATCCTTGCCAATCGAAAACATGAACTGCTACATTTGGTAGCCTTTGCGAAAGGAGAACATGCTGCTTCCAAAGTGCATTGGGACAACTTCGTTGCGAATGTGGCGACAGGTACGGGCAAGCGAGAGGACAGTTTCGTGGAGTGGGAGAGAGGCGGTTCCATTTTCGTAGTTAGTAACGCGATTGAATATATTGTATGTGTCTAGAGAGACGGTTGTGTTGGTTGGGAAGCTGAGGTCGTAGATTTTGTTGCGTATCTCGGGCGGTCGGCGTCGGAGGAAGAGGCATTGCTTTGTAGTAGAGGAGGAAGATGGGGTCGAGGAAATGCGATTGAGATTGAGGCTCGTTATTTTGCCGCCGCCCATGAGTTGATAATCGTAGTTGAATGCTTGTTTGATGATCGCGATGAGAGAAAGACCGGATGAGGGTGTGGAAGATGTTGATTTTTAGTTGTCCAGGTTTGATGAAGAGATTCGTAGACGATGAAGTTGAAAGACCGCTGACAGCTTCAATAGAAGATGAAGAGGTTGAATCAATCGAGGAAGTTGAAGTTCGTTGATGTTGATGAAGTTCAGGGGGCAAAGGCTCGACAGAGTAACGGCGAAAATGTAGAGGTTTTCATTTACTTATTGCAAGACGCGACTTGGTTCACCTTTGATGTGGTCAGCAGAGGACGCGATCACGTATTTTAGGCCTCAAACTGTCGGGGTTTACACCCACCTTCCCATACCTAAGGTGAATCCTTAAGGCCGGTGAATTACTCATGAAAGTGAGCATCGGAGGTCTGCAGCCATGTGGTCCCTATGGTCGTCGGCCGAGCAGGCCCAAGCTTCTCAAGCTATCCATGACTGCGGTCGAGATACGACGGTGCAGCCACCTTACAGATATCAGCCAGCCCTCTTCCAGAACCCCACTTCAAAAGCACATGCTGAGCAAGTGTCCTTTGTTCTTCAGACGGTGAAAGCAAACAAACGAGTTTGATGGGGAGAACCATTGAGAAAGAAACACCATTGAATAGCCCCTCGGTTTCGCAATACTCAGCTGAGGCAAGGATTGAAGCGCCATGCATGATGATTGCCTGGTTGTATGAGTTTGGTACCAGTGACGCTGCCCCCAGGAGGCCCACTGCGATTAGCTTGCCTGCATCGAACATGGAGGTGAAATACGCATCAGGCGAGCTCTTGAACGGATGTGTGCATAGGATTCCCTGTGTATTGCTTTTGTCGTTGGCGAGAGAGGAAGAGATTCCTTGGATTCGTTGATCATAGTGTGGATCAACCCCGTCCTTATGCTCTTGCCAGAACTCGTCGAGGCGGTGTAGAAAGTGCTTCGCAGTGGTGCCGAGATAGCGTCTCAAAACTTCCGATTTGGTAGGGCTGTCGTTTCGAACAATTCTCATTTCGTTGCGGCAGGGCAAACAAGATGGCAACTGCAAAAGAATATCGACAAGTTCATCGAATGGCATCTTGGGATTTTGATCGAAGGGAACAGTACACCAGGGTTCCGAAGCCAGGACGCAGGGTTGGTCCATGGTCAATGAAGCAGTGAACTGTGTTTGTCAGTACATTGGAAAGAAGCGGTTGAGAAATCCGAAAGACTTACGGCGGCAACTCTGATGGAGCGAAAGAACATATACATCAGCCCCGTCTGGCATTTCTCCGGTCCCGCAATCTCACACATCTTGACAGCTGCGGCATAGTGTTGCATCCAGCCCATTGGCATAGTACAAATGACAGATTCAAAATACGAAAACATCAAGGCGGCACCCACTGCCCCGTGGCTGCATGGTGAATAGCCCTGCTTTCTGGCGGCCAATGAAAGGGTTTCCCGTTGGGCACTGAGGCCCTTCGAGTACCACTTCGAGGCTTCCAGCTCAAGATCTCTGTTTCGAGAAAGTCTTCCGTACAGGGCCATAGTTGCCGCTCGGATTCCATATAATTCCGACCGACTTGAAGGGGCGGAAGCAAGCTTCGGTACCTCAGTGATCCATGAATGCACAGTTGTATCTTGCAAAGAAATGAAATGAGCAATGTAGAGATCCTGGAATACGTCTCCCCGATTGGGTTGATAGGACTTTAGGAGCGTTGAAGCAGCGACTTCCATTGCCTCGTGCTTCTTGGAATCTGATTCTTGTCCACGCAGGCGAGAGGTATCCTGCAGGCGGTGGGCTCTCCTAGACCTCTCGGCGTCTGATCTGGTCTTCTTCTGGCGGACACTTTCTGACATGTCGATGAAAATAGCACCCTCGACAGGTCCAGGGCATTCCCAGCCGGAGCTAATACACTGATAGCATTCTGGTTTTTCCTCACCGCACTGCTTTTAGTCAGCCACTGCGATCGGGCAAGGAGCAACTTCCAATGACCTTTACTCTTCGCATGATACAAGTTCGGCAACCTCTACTACGTCCGATATGGCGGCCCATATTGATGGCAAAGCGAGGCGGTCGAAAGGTTGGTTTTGGATGAGCTTCTTGCAGGATAGCGCGTTCTCAAGGAGGGCTTCTCGTGAAAAGTTCCGGATGCGGCTTCCAGCCCTTTATGGCCTACAAAACAATTTTCCGGTACCCGGTCGGAACTAGGGGTCATCTCCAGGCCCCAGAGTGATCCCAGACTCTTCCAGCATGTATCTCTCGGAGTCACCGTTCTTGTAGCTGAACTGTCAATGGTCCTGATTATGGACAATCCGTCAGCACTAACTAGCTTAGCATGACTGTGAGAGAAGTTATGGAAGATGCTGAGCTGGTTGAGGGGAACGAGAGAGGTAAGCCGACCCGTTTATTTACGGCCGGGACACAACGCACCCCTGTCGCGAAACTTCCCCAGAATCGCCTAGCGCTTCGATCGAGGCCAGCTCCGATCTTCGGTGCACATCGTCTATTCCTTGCTTGCTCCTTCCATGTTGCTTCAGGTACGACTAACATTACCCCCATAAAATTATGCCAGGCATGATTTCCAGGATTTTGTTTTGGATTGGTTTCTTCGCCAGGGAGTGTGCTGTTTTGCCCTAAACCTATCACGGAAGAGTTCGCGGTGCGCCCTATCACATACTTTGGATGATGAGGCTCAGCCCTGAACTCTATTTGGGGCACCCAGGACAAAGGGGTTCTGTGTATGCTTCGTACGTTATTATTTTTGGAGAGATTCCAGTGGATTCATGAGTAGATATTTACCTTAATTTCCCCAACTCAGTCAGTCTTTATTCATCCAACTTTCGTCTTCGCGTTCGGGCATTTCATTCTGTCAACAGTCAAGAATTTCTCTTTCTTTTGACCCCATTGATACCTGAGACTTCTCAAAAATTTTTCGCTCAGTGCGAAAGTTCAACATGGCGGACATAAAGTGCCAAATGATTGGGCCTGGCTGCCCAGCCGACGGCTCTCCTCTTGGATACGCACCCAGCATGGCAGCAAGCATCATATTCGTTGGGATATTCGGCCTCTCGTCAGTGGGTCACCTTATTTTAGGATGCAAATACAAGACTTGGTCATTCATGGCTGCGATGCTCTTGGGTTCAAGCTCAGAACTAGTGGGATATTTGGGACGAATACTCATGCACAACAACCCTTACAAGCTGAGCACGTGTGTTTACTCAACCTCTTCTTGTCTTTTGACACTGGACTTATCTAATATTTTCGGACAGGTTCCTCGTCCAGATCGTGTGCCTCACCACAGCACCCGCCTTCTACTCTGCTGGGATATATCTCTGCCTTTCAAGAATGCAAGTCCTCCTTCCCACTCGCACACAACCTCCCTAACAAATGACAGTGTGATCGTCTACGGCGAAGGCATATCCCGCATAAAACCAATCTGGTACACGCGGTTCTTCATCAACTGCGACATAATCTCACTCTCCCTCCAAGGTGCCGGCGGAGGTGTCGCATCCTCAGCAACGAAACAAAGCACCATGGACCTCGGAAACCATCTCATGCTCGCTGGTCTCATCTTCCAAATAGTGTCCCTCATCCTGTTCGGCATCGCATGTGCGGACTTCGCATTTCGAACTCGACAACATCAGAGTTGGAAGAACCCTGCGTACAAGAAGCTGAGAGGTAGTGCGAGGTTCAGGGGTTTCCTGTGGGCGTTGGGAGTATCATTCATGACGATCTTCACGAGGTGTGTTTATAGGGTTATTGAGTTGGGTGGGGGGTGGAATAATCGGTTGATGAGGGAGGAGACGCCGTTCATTATTCTTGAGTCTTGGTGAGCCGACCTGCGGTGCCACAACAATCTGGCCAGTAACTGACATATTTTCAGCATGATCACTATCGCAGTTTTTGCACTGATCATATTCCATCCTGGGTTCGGGTTTCAAAACAAGTTCAACAATCTTGAGTATGAGCCGGTTCCTACAACAGGGACCAGCAAGGAGGCAATCTCGTTGATTGCTGTAGAGCAGCTTCAGAGCTCTGGATAAAGACTTTTGCACTGATGGGGAATTTGGGCGAAGTTTATTAGTTGCAGGGTGTTTGGCAGACGACTGTCCGCTTTATTCGAGGCGAGCGGAGACTCGGAGGTAATGTATTTGTATTTGTAGGATAGCCAGCTTGGAGTTCAGGAAGATAGAACGCGCGAACGTCTTCTAAAGACCTTCAATTCTAATTGATGCTTTGAAATTTTGCTTTATCCTCTGAATTCATATTTATTGTTCCATTAAAAAGTGTTAACGTTCAAAAAGAAAGTCTTGAAGACGGTATTTTTCTCCATTCTTTCGCAGCCGTAACTGAAAGCACCCATTATCCCATGAGCCAGACATGCAGCATGCACCCAGATTTTCTTACATCGACACATGCAATAAAATCTTGGTTCCTAAACTAAAGTAGGAACCTGTTTGGTAATCATACAAGGTCGTGGCAAAATATAGGACAAGTATTGCTTGGATGTAACTCCAAACGGAAATCTTTCCTGCCCAATGAGAAATCTAGTTAGAAACGATCAAATGAGAGCTCACACTGATCTTTCTTATAATCTCCTTATACTTGAGTATCTCAGGGTACCGTCACTTAACGCCGATGAAAATGCTAAGATGCTAATCCTCGTTCTCTTCGCCGAATACATGCTGAGAAATCTCAAACTTCAACTTCAGGCTTTGCAGCAGGTACCCAACGACTATTTGACTCAATAAATCTCACAAATGAAATCGTGTCTCGGTATATTAGGTATCTTCTTGAAGCTATAAGTGCGGTTTGCACAGTTGATCCCGCATTTCAGTTCACTTGTTTATGGCCCAATTGGATTTACAGAACATACAATGTCCGCCAATTCCACAGATTCCGAGACTGTGATCTACACTTTGAGGAGATTTGACGGTGATTGAATGGAAGAGAAGTTAGCTACGCCAGTCTCGGAGAGCACGTCCGCCGTTGATGGAAAGGTTGAAACTCCTTCAACAGCAAATGGGGACGAGGAATCGAAGTTCAGTTTGGAGGGAAGAAAGACCATGAGATTCCAAGGAATTTCGGGAATATCAAGAAATGGACCATCATGGTTATCATTTCTCTCAGTTCGGCATCTGCGTACGTTCCCTGCCTGCTAAGTGTGAGCTTGCATGCTGACACCACGGAATGCGAAGCGCTTGCAATTCTGCGATCTATGCACAAATCATGAATGAACTCAACCGCTCAGAACTCATGACAACAGCTGGTCTCTCAATGTTCATTCGTAGAATGGGAATTGCCCCCCTCTTTCTCCCTCCGTTTTCTGAGGTCTGAGCAATTCTTCGTCCTACACCTACCTCATGCAATATTTTACTGGCTTCCATCAGTTCTACGGAAGACGACCAATCTACATCACATCTCTCTCATTCAGTGTAATTTGGTTGATCGTATGCGCCGTCGCCAAGAACATCCAGACAATCATCGTGACGCGATTACTTGGTGGACTTTCCGGCGCAGCCTTCCTCAGCGTGCGGGTGCAAATGCTGGAGATCTGTTTGATCACAACGAGCTTCAACTTCCGATGACGATATACTCTGGAATATAGTTTATGGTCCAGAGAAGGGTCCAATTGTTGGTGGCTCCATCAACTATTATGCATCATGGCACTGAACCTTTTGCTTCATGCTTATATGGATTAGCACAGGTCTCATAGCAATAGTCTTCTTTATCCTAGAGATATACTGGCTTGTCATTCTTTGATGTAGAGCTCAGAGACTACGGAAAAAAACATTAACTACGATAGGTATCGTGTCGGCAATGAACTGGAACCTAAGAACTCGGTCTTGGTTACAATATTGTGGTCATTCCTTCGGCCCCTGCAGATGTTGGTACTGGAGCCCATGTATCTCAACGTCTGTCTCCACTCCGCGATCCTTTTTGGAATCCTGTATCTGTTCTTCGAAGCTTTTCCACTTGTCTTTAGTGCCAACCACAACTTCAACCTGTGGCAAGTAGGCTTGACATTCCTTGGGTTAGCGATTGGTATCCTTTGCGGTATCGCGACAACTCCTTATTGGCAGAAACACTACTTGAAGTCCGTCCAAAAAGGAAAAGACAAGGATGCCGAAGATGGAGAAGCTGAGCCAGAGTATCGTCTGCCCCAGGTCGTAGCGGGGGCTGTATATGTCCCCGTTGGGTTGTTCAGGTTCGGCTTCACGACATATAGATCGGTACATTGGATAGTTCCTATCATCGCAAGCGGAGCCTTTGGAATGGGGTGAGAGACAGTCCCATAAAACGCGTTTGAATAGCATGCTAATCTTCTTGGTAGAATGTTTTTTTGATGCTTATCCACTTTACGCTGTAAGTGCACTAGCAGCCAACAGTTTAATCAGAAGCACTTTCGGTGCTATCTTCCCCCTTTTTGGGATCCAGAGTAAGAGACATACCTTGAAATGATGAATTGGAGGTACTGATTCTGTATTCCTCTCTGCTAGTGTACAAAAGCTTGGATATGACTGGGCAACAGCAGTGTTGGCTTTCATCACACTGGCGATGGTTCCCTCCGGGAAGTGAACTTGAACTTGACTTGGAGCTGAATTTTAGCCACAGATATATCTTCTTCTGGTATGGAAAGAGGTTGCGAGGCAGAAGTAGATTTGCGCTGGTAAATTGAGAGGTGGTTATTGGCAGTTTTTCATCCGGAAAGGACCTTAGAAAGATCAGATGAAAGCAGCTCTTAAGCTGTGGGGAATAGTGTGAGAATTAGAAGTGAGGTGAAATTCGCTTACAGTACAGGCTCCGTTTGTCGGACCGGACCCAACCAAATCTTCAGCCTCGCGGCTGCCTTGTCAGGTGAATGAACGACAACCATTTTTCCTACCAAGGCAACTTCTGTTTGTCAGTAAGTATATTTTCGCCTTTCGAATCTTCTTGTTTGTCTCCAACAAGCAATTATTTCAGGTGTTGCAGTGAACTTCACCAACAACTTCTCACCACTCCACCCCTGCAGCTGAATTATCCCCCGCCATTTCCGGCCAACAACCCCACGCGATAACCGATCGACAATCCCCCGAACGCGCAAATCGTCGCATCTGGCCGGTGCAGGCTTGACACCATGCCAGCCCTCCCAGGAAAATCATCACGACGAAAGTGTTCAACGCCGCGAGTAAAGTTGGACGGAGAGGATGTTTGGAAGCGCACCTTCAAGGTCATGGGATTGGAGCCGTTGAGCTCAGACAAAGAGAAACCAACAACCATGGCGACCGCCAGTGACATCTCTTCACCAACACCAGAACCAAGCCTTGCGCAAGGCTCCGAGAAGAAGAAGCTGACAATTCTCGATTTGCCATCAGAGACCCAGAAGGATATCTTCAAATACGTGAGTTCTGTCTACGCGCATGCGACTGTACTTGCGATTGAACTTTGAAAACTGATGATGTATCTGCCAGTCCAACACCACCGATCTCATTGCCCTTTCCCTTGTATCGAAACACTTCAGAGACATTGCTGCGGAACAATTATATCGAAGCTTTCATATTGTCTTCCCTGATGAAGAAGACCCGTCGAATGAATTGCCCATCGATGGCTTGGCAGGCGGTTTGGATACCTTTGTCACAAGCGACTACAACTATGCCCGACACTTGAGAGAGATCATACTGGAGTCGTTGAGTGGAGGAGATAAAGGCGAGCGCGCATACCGTCAATACCTATACGACGTCAGCTGCGGCAAATTTATGAATACACTGCTGCTCTTGACTCTGCGGAAGGCCAAGGCTTTAGAAACTTTCAAGTACGTCTTGTGCGCACAGGGCTAGAAGTGATGCTAACATATGTAGATGGGATATTCGAGTCGAATTGAGTCGCGAAGTCTTCAAAGTTCTGCATGGAATCCGACCCTTACAGCACCTTCATCTTCGAATGCAAGCAGGCCACTCCATATACCAAGTCCCGCCAGCCATACACGCTTCCCACACAAACGATATCTCTTCTTCAATGGGTACGTTAACACCTCCTCCACCACCCCATATTGCTCCGCCATTCATGCCCATGCCACCAGGATTCCCAGGAGGAAACTCTCCCAACTCTTTCAGTCTGGGAAGCAAGATTTCAACAAAAATTCATCAAAAGAACATCAAGTCTCTACTTCCAGCACTCAAGCAGGCGCCACCAACACTATCTGGATTCAAAGACCTACGAACACTGGCAATCCTGGATATGGACACACTGGACTATGTTTCGGAGATCAAGACCTGCATCGGAAGCAGCTGCTCTACCTTGAGCTCCTTAAAATTATCTTTCTCGGAGGCATTCGCAAACAAGTCCCGCAAGCCGCCACCGGAAGTTCTTTCCGATGACGACTCAGATCAGGAGGATGAATTTGGACAAGGCATTCTCCCTCCCGGACCCCCTCCTGGCCCTGCGACTTCCAGTGCGGCCGATCCAAATGGTCCATCGAAAGCTCTGAAGGCACTAGAAGAGAAAAAGAAGCAGGAAGGGTTCTTTGCCAAGATATTCGGTATGGAGACAGCAGATATTTTGAAGCCAAAGACATCGCCCGTAATCGAAACCGAACCCGAGCCTATATCAATCGATGAACTTAGGAAGAAGTTCTTGAGAACTTTGGCACCCGTCACCCTGAAGCTCTTTTCGACGGCCAAGGACAGTCAGAATCTTGGCCCCGAAGAAGCAGAGGTTCTTGATATCATTAGAAAATTCGCACATGTTACGGAGGCCATCGAAAATTCAAAGGAGGGTCAATCCCAACAACCAGCAAGTGTTGGAAGCAGCACTGCTAAGGCAACTCCAGCGTCTTCTAGCGCTAGTTTGGACGAGTGCGCCGAGTCTGATTTACTTATGACTGGTGGGAGTGACGAGCGAGGTCTTTTCGATGAACCGACGAGCGAGAAGAAAAAGGTCAATGCCGACTCCGAAGTGTCGAATCCCGATGATATCAATGTTGAAGAGCCTGAAGGTCAAGAACTTGCTCTCGACACAGAGTCGACAGAGGATACGAACCCCGAATTCAAGACTGACGCCGGCCCTTCAAGCGTGCCTATGGACAGCGTCGCTTGGGCGAATCGAATCCAGGTTCTTGAAAGCCACCTTGCGATCCGTACCACTACTCAGGAAATCATGAACCAGGCCGAAAAACTGAAAAAGAGGATCGAAGAACTCAAGGCTGATTTGCTTGCTGGAAAGACGATGCAGGACAATGATTATGTGGAACTCGTGGTTGCCGAAAAAGCCTACGCCAACTATAATCTTCGCCTGGACGAAGTAACTCGCGACTTGGAGGACCTCGGTGATCATATGGATGAGCTTGCAAATAAAGGGCAAAACAATACGACATCAGCGAATGGAAGCACTGAGATGAGTGACTACATTCGCAATACCCGTGGATTGACCCTCTCCACCCTCGCTATCTACCTCATTCCTATCAGAGCTTCTATCCTTTCTCGAGCCATCGATCTCACCGTCCTACGGAGTATTACCTTACTGAATGTCGGATATCAAACACCATTCTGGAATATCATGGCTCGCGAGAACAAGCTATCTCCTCTCCCACTTCACAAAATCCACACTGACAATGTCACACTACCATTCCTGGCGTTCGTTTCTCAGCTTGATACGCTGACCGAGTTACTCCTATTGGAGCGTACCCAGAAGGCTCGAGTCGAGAGTACCACTGCCAAAACCACCGTAACAATGGAGCAGATTCGACGAGTAATCTTGAAGAAGCATGCAGCAACCTTGAAGATCCTGATGATTCGGAATGAAGCTGGTACCGAATGGGACATGAATGTCAAGACTGCTATGCTTCTGTGCCAACGTGCGAAGCTCTTGGAGGAGTTGGCTGTCAGTTTTGGCGTTCGGACTATGGTGAGTCTCCTTCCCACGTCCCTCTCTCTGCCAAGAGACTAACAATCGTGACTTACAGCACACCTTCCTTCAGTTCATGCCCGGCTTGACCTCCCTCCGCGCCTTCCATACAATCCAATTCCGCACCGACGATACCTGCGTATGGGTCTGCCGCGAATTCCGCAAGTTCACCGTCGACAACATCTCCCACAATCCCGACATGAAGCTCGAATATATCGCGCTTGATAACTCCGTTGAGCGACTTGTCCGACGCGTTCCTCTGGCTAAGAAGAAAGATAACAAAGGCAAAGGCAAAGGCAAAGAGGTTGCCGGCACTGCGTATGGGGCAAGTAAGAAGGCTTTCTCGCAACTTGTACTGGGATCTGGGGGCATGTGGCCAGATGGCACCACGATGAGCGCGGGCTTGACTTCGGGCTTGGGAATAAATGGAATGGATTCTATGCACTTTTTGGAGGATAGTGAGGAAGAGGACGGTGCCGAATGGGGTGCTGGTGTTAGTGGAAAGATTGGGTTGAAGGTGGAGACAATGGAGGGTATGCGATTCTGCGACGTTACGGGCGTGAGAATCTTTGAGAAGGACGTCTTGGGTGGACGACTTTGAGTCGGCTAACCGCAACCCCTCTTCTTATTATTGAGCATGGAGGGCATGATATAGCATGGCGTGGAGGAAAGACAGATATACATGGACGACAGATGGATGACCTGGTTGTTTTTGATTTTGGAGTTTCAGCGTGCATGGATCTGGGTCATTACGAGAGATGAACGGCATGGCATGATTTGGGATGATGAGGACAAGCTGGCTTGGGATTCATGCTATGGATACAATACCTAAATATTTTTTTTTTTTCTTACACAAGCTCATGCATCCGAATACGTAAATGGATATTACATTCAGCCCTGGGGCATCATTCATGACTATGATCCGTGGAAGTTCTGGTCGCCTAGTTCGTGCCAACGAAGACGATCTGACTACAATACATCTGGCAGCAGTATCATCAGTTGAGATGTAAATGCTCATCGGGTGCTTAGAAGGGCTTACGCAGCCGTAGCTCCAAAGATCTCATTCCTATTGGCACCACTAAAGACTGCCAAGCTGAGCGAAAATGTCACAGTGAAGGCGCCGATGATACCAGTTCGAGCTCCCGTAGGATGCACAAAATATATAACCACCACAGAGATCATGGGTAGAAACAATGAAAAGTCGCAGTTATAATCTGCATGAACAAGAGCAAGCTGGTCAATTGGTAGTCGACTAGTCCCGGGATCATCTCGTCCCCGCCGAGGAAGCGCTTCCAGCCAAATATTCGACAGAATAGCGCAATCAAGTAGTCAGTCGCCTTTTTCGAAAATCTTTTGTCGTTCTCGGACCGCGGGCGAAGTGTCAGCAACTCAGCTTGAAGTCTGGAATCTTCCCAATTGGCTCTCTCTCCCTTGTGGGCAAAACAATGCTAGTTCCGAAGCTTTCTCTAGTCAGAACCATAAAGCCCGGGTCATTTTCGGCTGGCTGCTCAAATGCTAGAACTGCCGCTTGCTGCATGAGCGCGTTGTCTTTTCTCGTCAGTATTTTGATACCTTTGGGGCACGTACTTCGGGCCGGAGAGAAAGGCGTGAATATAAATACTGTAGTCATTAAGCAGTTAGCAAAGACGAAGATTCAAAGTACATCGCTTATATGTTAGGTCATCGGCTTGAAGATGCTTTACTTCGTAATCGAGCTCCAAGTCTGCAATCTCTGACTGCATTAAAATGATGTTTTGGAGGTTGAGAGCTCCGAATCGACGGAAGATTTCCATTTGGCAAAACACAAAAAATCCACATGGCAAATATGGCACAGACACTTGAGCAGCTGCTTGATCGAGATCGCAACCTCGTCCTCGTCGGCGATGGATTTGGTCCGGATCTGCAAGTTTGACATATCAGAGGCGTTCAAGGATTTGGAGACGGGAATGTTCACTAGGGAGCGGGTGACATTGTGATGACAGTGGCTGAGATCACCAGAAACCGGGCATGTGTTACAACTTTTATTTCGAGAGATAAGTGGAATAAATGGGGACCAATTCCAGGAATCAGGAACCGTTGCAAGCACTCCTTCCACCATCAAGCGGGTTCCCAATCGATACACCTGAGTACACTAGATGAGCAGCATTGATTCCCGTCAAGTTCGCGCCAATACCCGTTCCCCGAACAGAATTATTGCAGTCCTATTACGATTAGCACTCACCCTCCTAGAAGAACAACCAACAATTGGGGTTCGAACTCACTGGCGGTTCCTGTCCAGAACATTGCACTGTGTCTGCTGCTCCTGCGGGATCATTCTCCCAAAACTCAGTCGAATGATGTCGATACCCGTCCGCAACTGTAATAGTCTGCGGAACACCGTCATTCGAATGAGTAACACGAAACATCTTCCCAAATGGCAACACCTGATCGATCATGTCTGCATACGCTGGATTGCCAGTTCGCGGTTGGCCGAAGGTGTAGGTTGTTATGTTCATGCCTAGACTGGCACTGGCTAGGGAGGCGGAAGCTAGGGAAGCGAGTGAGGCGCCGAGGGAATGGCCCGTGATTGTAAGGGCGTAGCCTGCGTGAGAGGCCATTTGAGTGTTGATTGCAGAGACGATGCTGGAGGAGGCAGAGTTCCAGGCATTAACGTAGCCACCGTGGACCTTGGATCTCTCATCAGCATGCTGATCTCAAATTCGACGTCTAAGGAGCTTCCCACCATACAACCACTGCAGCCAGTAATGCCAACGGAGTTGAACGGGACTAAAGTCTGATTGAAATCAACGATAAAGTCATGAGCATCCGATGTCCCTCTGAACGCCACGACCATCTCCTTTGCAGCATCGTCTCGGAAAAGATAGGCTTGCGTATCGGTCGAGTCGATGTTGAAGAAGTTGGCCACTGAGGCTCCATTTGGTGGCGTGGGACAGTTGTCTGCGTATGCTGCGGCGGAAAACTTGGTATAGCGGACGAACTTTGCGAATAGTTCGTCAGTGACTACCTTGCTTAGCGCAAAACTTGGTACGATAGTACTTCGCATAAATGATGAATAAGCATAAACTACCCTAGCTACCCCACCATAACCCACTACCTTACAAAAAACATAAATTACTAGCGTGTTGGACCTCCTTTTCGTGCAATAACCTCTTTTATCCGGTCTGGCAACGTATCAATCCACTTATTTAAGTAATCAACCGTCAACTCGTTGTCCCAAATATCGTGAATCGCCTCAATCATCTGTGGGAGAGTCCACCCCCCATGTGGCTTCCTATTCCTCAATCTTTGCTTAATAAACCGCCAGCAATGTTCAATTGGGTTAAGATCTGGACTCTTGGCTGGCTAATGGATAGAATATATCCCACATTCGAGTCGTGCTGCGTTGCAAAGGCCTTTGTTGCCCCGGGTGGTCTTTTTGCCGTGCACCCTACTATTGTCCTCAACACAAAAGAACTTTGACCGTCCCTTGCCTATTTTCTTTGCCCTAGCAATGTTTGCAAGCTCTCCTCGCAAGATCTGGCGCTCATAGGCCTTTTGGTTGAACCCCTTTTAGTCTAGCTCCTTAGTAATAATAACCAATTTAGACTTGAAATTGTACTCGATTGCAGCCCACCCTGAGACTGACTGACGGCCCGAATGAAACTTAAATTGAATGTAATTAAGCCTTTGATGTTCTCCTTTCTTTCTCCAAATCTTAAGTCGACGTAAGATTCGCGTATTAAACGTTGACTCATCGGTGTAAATCCCTCTCCTCCAAAACGCCTTTGTCTTTGTCTTGTGTTTTTTTGCAAATCCGAGACGCTCTTCCTTTGTCTTTGGCGGAATCCACTCCTTTATTTCAGGTATATGCTTGTGGAAACCTCGTCGATCGAGTGCGCGAAGAAGGGTTGATAGAGAACATTCGAGATTGAAGTGCTTGATAATATCATCGAGGGTTTGAACGCGGTGGTCGTAATGGCTAGTAAACCACTTCTCAATCTTATCCAACATCTTCTCGTCGATTAAACGGGGCCTCCCTGTTCTAAACTTGCCAGTTCGTCTCTTATCGACTTGTTTGAGCCATTTGGTAGCTGTAGATTGAGGGATTTTGAGCTTTCGAGCAGCCCTCTCTTGTCCCCACCCTGCATCTTCAACCAAAGCACGAAATCGAGCCTTTTTGGGAGTTTGGTGCTCAACCCGACTAGTTTTAGGTACGCGGGCCATTGTGGAGTCGATTTATGGAGATAAAGAGCAAAAAAAGAGTGTGTGTGTGAAATGAAGTGGGGTGGTGGGGGGTAAACCCTGGGCTTAGTCATCATTTTTGCTAACTACTTTCGTACAAGGAGTCGGAACATATGAACTGACTTTGTGGATTTGCAGCCTGCACTGTTTGACTCAGCATCAGAAGACTGAATGAAACCGTGAAGATCAACATTTCAGAAATTATGTGTATCGAAGGATTTTAAAACTAAGAAGAGATGAACAGAAGATTGAACAGACTCCTAGTTTTCTACCTGCCATCCCATCTATTTAAATACTCGCGGTGGTTTCTTGCGAAATAGTAAACTCTCTTTCATCGCATCAAGTTTTCTCCCCCTATGAACCGCGTACAATTATCTCGCATCGGAACATCGAATCGAGGGCCACATCGAGCCTTCCCCTCATGAGCCTGGATACCCCATCTGCCGCACTTCCCCAGCAGGCTTAGCGTTCTATCGGCAGATGAATTATCAGATTTATTTGCGACATATTCATGATCTGCCCATGGATCGTCATAACATCATCGCCAAGTTAGCATTGTGAAACAATGAGAGAACCTCGCATGAGAAGCGATTTTCAGACGGCATGGCGCATGATGCTAACGTAGCTAGTATAAGACGAACGTTACTATAGTGGTCAATATTGTTTGCATTGTTAAAGAAGCAAAGCACACGAATATCAAACAGGCATAAATGACTTTAGACAAAAAGAATATATTAGATATTATTATTCTGGTATCTCTAACATGGTTTTATATTATTTATATTATGACTCTAAAAACCAGTTTTAAAATAATAATTTTTATAAAGAAAAGAAATCCTAACATAATAAATTTTTTTACTATTTTTCTTTTATCTTTTCTTAAATTCTAGAGGCTTTTTAAGACTAAAACTAACGGTTCAATTACACTACTATAAAAGAGTCTGACTTCATCCCAGTTTCCGTCACCAAGCTCCTAGTCATCTTTCTAGTCATTACCAATGCCCTCTAAATCTGAATGCTCATCATCACTACCAGCACCCTCGAAGGGCTCTGTTGTTATGAGGGCCCTGATACAGTGGTGCATATGACCCTGGTTCAGAAATAGGCTTAAAGATTGTTTTCTCCCCAAATATCTCTCTCCTTCTACGAGGTTTAGACCTTCTACATATAGTACATCAAATAGTCTGGCTCACAGTCGGCTTACGGACAGTTTGCGGACCGGTTTTAACGCTGTTCCGTCCTTACGGTCGTATTCCTGTTCCTTCAGGATTATTCTTTTAAGGACTTCCTTTAGGGTCTCCTAACGCCTGAACCTAGGCTTGTTACACCATAGATATTACCGTACCTTCTAGACTTGGCAGGCTCTATGGCGGACTCTAGCTCCGGGAACGGTTGGTAATGGGAGAATCGAACAGTCAACCTGCAAATTCCGTTTAACGCGAATCTGCTTGAATTCGTTTCGAAATTCATACCGAACTACACGCTAATCCTATTAAAGTAGCCGCTAAGGTTAAGCTAGCATATGGGCTATACGGTCAAACCTGGTTATATCGGAACGCTGTATATCGGAATCCTCGTTATATCGGCGAGAGCTTCGGATTCGTCGAATTTTAGGTGAGTATATCGGAATACCCCGATATAAGTAAGCTATATCGAAATGAAAACGCTGAAATTTTTGGTGTATTCCGATATAACAAGGTAGGCAAATACGTGAAAGGGCCTAGGAATATAGCATTTTGGCCTAAATATTTGGGCAAAAGGTCAGGATTTCTGGGCAAAATCTAGGTTTCGGCCTAATTATCCTGATCACGTGTACTTTGATACATCGGAATCCTGGGTATATCGGAATGAAACCCTCTGATTTTTCATTTCGTAATAACCAGGTTTGACTGTAGCCTGCTTTCGCAAGGCCAGCTGCCGAGTTTCCCCTAAGAAATCATATCATGTGACGTGAATCGATCGAATTTTCGAGGTAGGTTCGAATTCGATAATTCACGATTCGAATCGTATCCGTAGTTCGCAAAGATTCCTTCCAATCGAGAAGCACCGGAATATCACGGAGGACCGTAAGGCTTTCGTTTGTTCCCTTGTTATTTAAAGCGGCTGGAAACTTGCGACATTGCGTATGGGACGTCTTGCATACCGAGAGGGAACGCGCAGTCACGAAATAACAGAACTTCAGCTTCGTCTTGTTATCAATGAGCTACTCTCTACAAAAGTAAATAGTCGTTACCCGCCACTAGTGCTGCTTTTATAGGAACAATATATATAAAAAAAAATTTATTTATTTTTTATTTTATTTATTTTATTTATTTTATTTATTTTATTTATTTTATTTATTTTATTTATTTT
>NXFV01000314.1:0-14331 GCA_002803225.1 Gamarada debralockiae | reverse complement strand
ATACAAACGAGCTTTTGTACTATACACTTTGCATTCGCCCCGTGACATTAGAATTAGCTCATTTAACACCTTTTATTAGGCTAAGGGAACAAACGCCTTAGACTACTACTACAGATCTAGCTGTTCATACAATATACGATAACGACAAGCAGACGCCTTGAACCTCTTTTTTAAAGTTCGGCTGCTTTACAAAGACAATAACAAGTAGACGCCTCAAACCTCTTTTCTAAAGTTTGGCTGCTTTACGAAGACGACAACACATACAAAAGCTAGTAGTAAGAAGACTTAAACCTACACGTGTAAAAGATGTTCTAAGTACTAGACGATACGTCTAATGAAATGCCCTAGTGGCTACGAAATGCCTTTATAGAGCAAACACGACAGCTAAATGAGCTCGCAGCTTAGCAAGTAACTACGATAGCTAGCCTAGCTAGCAGAATTAACGAAATTAGGGAACGACACCTTACCCCCCTAGTAGTAGTGGCAGCGGCGGATGCCACGCCGCAAACCCCCGAACTACCCACAAGACGACCGACGCCACAAATAGCCTCCCCTGAACTACCTACGAAATAGCCGAAAGCATGCCTCTTAGATCTGGATAAATTCGATAGCTTAGACATAGCTATATATCCACAATTTAAAGGCCTCTTGCGTGCTAAGCTAGAGATTAATGCCACTACTATTAGAGGTGAGAAGGAGCGCGTATAGTACGCGTTCGGACGACTATTAAGACAAGCTGCAGGGAGGATGTACCCGTGGATGACTTATGCCCAAATAGTTAGCGGGTTTATAGTGGAGAAGCTATTCGCCTAAATGGATCTAACTTTCCGTGACCTTAGTAAACGACAAAAGGCCTTAGCTAAGCTAAATTCAGACAAGCAAGGCTAGCGCCCCTTTAACGAGTTTTTAAACAACTTTAATTACTTAATTTTCGAGGCCAAAGGCTAAGGATAAGACAACGTAGTTAAGAAAGGCTACTTGAAAGCCGCCATCGCTACTAGCCTCATTTAAGGCGTAGTCGGCATAAGAGAAGAGAGCTCGTACAAAGGGTACTGCTCCTAGCTACGAATAGTTAGTGACCAACTAGACGAGGTCAAAAGTCTAATCGCCCGTAAGGTAAAGTGGAGTTAAAGGAAAGTATACGCACTTATAAAGTTAGCGGCGACTGGAACTCTAGACCCAATGGATTAAGAACCCACGACTACTATTGCTACTACCGCCGCCGCTACTAAAGCGGGCACAAAAGAACCCCGGTGGGCTACGCCTAGTGAGATTAAAAGGCGTAGGCAGGAAGGCCTATGCTTACGGTACGGTCGCAATAGACATAAGGTTCGCAACTACTATACGAAACTCACTAAAGGCAAGAAAGAGAAAGAAGTCCGCTTAGTAGTGGCCAAGGACCTTACAAAGAAGCAAAAGATCTAGGAATTGAGTTCTAACGAGAATAGCGAGTCGGGAAAAGAGTAGCTTTTAGCAAAAGGCGCTATTAAAAGTAAAAGAAAGGAAAGAAGGTAGTAGTAGCAAAGGCGTAGGCTAAGTTTAAGGAGAAGTTAATAGATAGTATTCCCTTTTTAGTATTAACATTAGTTAATTAATAGAGTTTTGCAAAGACCTTTCTTGATACTAGATATACATTATATAGGCTCATTAACTCTCGCTTTACTACCAAAAACAACCTTTAGCGTATTACGATTTCGCCCCAAAGTATAATAAGCTTTAAAGGGCACTTTAAGGCCAAAATCACAGAAGTAGCAGTAGTATCGATTGATATTGATAGCTATAGGGAAAGGCAAGCTTTCTTTTATGTAGTGCTTAAACTAGCTAGGTACAACTTGATTCTTGGGTTGCTATAGATCACAAAACACAATGTACAGATCAACGCACCCCAATCTAAGTGCTATGTAACCGCCATTGCCACGACTCTAAAGAACCGCGCAAGAGAGCTAGAACCGGAACTAGACTACATAGCAGTATTAGCTGTGAGCTTTGTCAGACTCGTACGAGGACAGACGAGGAGGCAAGTTAAAGTATTTACAGCAAGCATAGCCGATATCCAAAAAGCCCTGGCCCCCAAGACTAAGACAGATCTATGTACGAGATTGCCCAAGCGTTATCACAAATTCCTTGACGTGTTCGACGACAAAAAGGCTGACACACTGCCACTGCCACAGGGCCCTGGGGTTGACTATAAGATCGAGCTAGAAAAGGTAGATAGAAAAGATCTAAAGGTCCTATAGGGGCCCCTTTACAACATATCTTGTGACGAACTACTAGTATTATACAAGACCCTTACAAATCTCCTCGACAAAGGCTTTATCCGAGTTAGCAACTCACTTGCCGCCGCCCTAGTGCTCTTTGTATGGAAACCTAGCGGCGGCTTACGATTTTGCGTTAATTACTGTAGACTTAACCGAATTACAAGGAAGGATTAATACCCATTGCCACTAATTTACAAGACGTTACAAAACATTGGGAGAGCAAAATGGTTTATAAAGCTTGATGTCATAGCCGCCTTCCATAAGATACACATTGCCAAAGGAGACGAATAGATGACTGCCTTCCGCACGAGATACAGACTTTACGAATAGCTAGTCACACCTTTTGGGCTAGCGAATGCCCCAAGCACATTCCAATAATACATCAATTGGGCCTTACAAGACTACCTAGACGAATTCTGCTCCGCTTATATAGATGATATCCTAATCTACACTAATGGCGACCGCCGCTACCACTAGCAGCAAGTACGCAAAGTTTTGATAAGGTTACGCGAAGCAGGACTACAGCTTGATATCGACAAGTACAAGTTCGAAGTCCAACAGATAAAGTATCTAGGATTTGTAATTAATACCGCTACTAGCGTGAAAATGGACCTAGACAAGGTTAAGGCAATTCTAGAGTAAGAAGCTCCAACAATAGTGAAAGGAGTACAAGGTTTCCTTAGATTTGTGAACTTTTATCAAACGTTTATTAAGGACTACTCGAGAATCGCACTGCCACTAACACTACTAACTCACAAGGACCAAGCTTTCAAATGGACCTCAAAAACTAACGACGCCTTTAAGAAGCTCAAGAAGATGTTTATATCGGGACTAGCACTAATATAATTCGACCTTGAACGAGAAACAATCCTAGAAACAAACTCATCCGGCTAGGCAGTTGGAGGTGTACTCATGCAAGTCCATGAGAGTGGAGTAATATAACCTTGTGCGTTCTTTTCTAAGAAAAACGCACTGGCAGAGTGTAATTACGAGATCTACAACAAAGAAATACTTGCAATTATACGTTGTCTCAAAGAATAGGATTCTAAGTTACAAAGCGTACAACATTTTCAAATCTGTACAAATCACAAGAACCTTGAGTATTTTATGACTACACGAAAGCTTACAGAACAGCAAATGCGATGGTCCTTAATCCTCTCACGATTTAACTTCACGATTGCTTATGTCCCAGGGAAGCAAAATAAACGAGCTGATGCACTCTCACGCCGCGAACAAGACATGCCGACCAATGCGAACGACAATCGTCTACAGTCCCGCATAGTATAGCTCTTAAAGCCTAATACGCTAAGTGAACTGCCACCGCCACTGTCGCTCCTACTCCTAAAGGACACAATTGGAATAGCGCCAGTGAAGACAAGAAGACAAGCACAAGCAGGAGAACGCTACACAAACAAAGACCCGGAAAGAAGAGCCGATAACGACAGCAATACCACGGATAAAGACCTAGATAAACAACGTAGAGGAATCAGAAGGTCTACGTTCCACGAGGAAGGGGAGCTAACTAGAACACCCCCTACTACCACTGCTACCGGCGACGCTACTGCCACTGCCACGGGTGCTTCCGACCCCTTGGACGACTTATAGGACTAGGCCAAACGACAAGACTAGACTTACGAGGAAATGATAAAAGCGGTCCGGGAAGAAAGACAAGTGTTCCCCTTAAACCTTAAACTCAAAGTCTTAATTGCTAAATACTCTCTCTTAAAGCAAGGCAAGTTACTATTTAGAGGGAGATAATGGGTCCTAAACCTAGAGGAACTCCAGACGAAGATCATTTAAGCAACGCATGACGCGAGGAGCTATAGTTACCCAAGTCGAGACAATACAGCTGTAATTATTAGCAGATAGTTCTTTTGGCCACGGATGTCCCAAGAGATAAGACGGTTCGTACAGAATTGCGATGCCTGTAGAAGGAATAGGCCTTGGCGCGACCGGCGCCAAGGGTTCCTAAAGCCACTGCCACTGCCGGACTGCATCTAGCAGGAAATCTCGATCGACTTTATAGTTGACCTCTTAGAAAGCAACGGCTATATAAACTTAGTTGTGATTACGGACCGATTAGGAAAGGGGGTGATGTGCGAAGGACTTCCCGATATCTAGATCGAGACAGTAGCAAGATAGTTCTTAAGGACATACTACTAGTAGCATTTCTTGCCTAAAGCAATAGTATTAGACCGTGGGAAATAGTTTGTTGGACTACTATAGTCCCAGTTATGCCAGCTACTTGGCATTACAAGACAACTCTTAACTGCTTTCCACCTAAAGACAGACAGCGCAATTAAGAAGATGAACGAGACGCTTGAAATATACTTTCGTACATTTGTTGACTATGCCCAAGATGACTAGTACGACACACTGCTATCGGCGGAAGTAGTAATCAATAATAGGGATACAGCTTCAATAGGCGTAAGCTTATTTTTCTTATAGTATAGTTACTATATCGACCACTTGAATCTTCGAGTAGAATAAGGTCAAGAAGATACAAATCACCCCGCGGCTACCACTGCCACCGCCACCGGCAACCACGAGGACTCAAGGCACTCGCTAGTATAACGAGCTAAAGCTATTGTCAGGAAATTAAGGGATACAAGGGAATAAGCTTAATTAGCTATAGCTAACGCCTAACAAGTCTAAAAAGAGATAACGAACCGCCACCGCCAATAAGCCCCAAGCTTTAAAGTAAGGGATAAAGTCTAGTTAAACCTCAAGAATATCTAGACAAATAAGCCAACAAAGAAGCTTGACGCAAGACACGCTAAGTTTATAGTCCTTAAAGTAGTAAGCTTGTACAGTTACTACTTAAATACGCCCCCAGGGATCCACAACGTCTTCTATACGCAACTCTTATATTTAGTAATAACGGACTTACTTCTAAGTTAGATACAAAACGACACACAACCACTACTACAACTAGTGGGTGAAGACAAAGAGTACAAAGTAAAGGATATTTGGGACAAGAAGATTATACAACGAGGACAAGGTACTTAAAGGAAAGTCCTAGTAAAGTAGAAAGGCTATGTACGCCCGACTTAAGAACTAAAGAACGCCCTTACTATGACCGCTGCACTCTAGAGATGGGAAGAAAAGGTTATTCGAGAACAACGTGTAATCGACGGCGGACCTCGTACGAGACAAGCTCGACGTTTTAAAGGAGGGGGGTAATGTAATGGGTTACACCCGATATTATGCTTGGCGTTAAAGCGCCTGCGCTGTCACGTGAACAGGCGCATGGCTCGTGCCACTGCCGCTGCTACTACTACTAGCGGCCGCAGCACCCCCTTAATTTCTAAGAAGCAGATACTTCTTCTCTTTCCTTCTTTAGCTAATTCTTCTTGTAATACAAACGAGCTTTTGCACTATACACTTTGCATTCGCCCCGTGACAGATATCGCTCTTCGTGACAACGTCAAAGTAATACCAGAGTACACTAACGAGCCATTCGATAAGGAGGCTTTCTTTGTAGCCCTAAAACGGAAGTACCGAGACTATGATGACAACTATACCAAGCACACTTGCCCTTTCCTAGATGCCCTAGTCTTATCGGCATAGTATAGACAAATCAAATCGAAGGACTTCATCGAGCTCTTCTATTAGGTTTCTACTAGTCTTAAGGAAAGGAATCTTCTTAATAATGTAAAACAGGCTAATCTCTTCCTCTTTGCGTTGCTGGATCGGATCCACTCTAAGATTATCAAGAAACACAATGTAGACCTAGATAATAAGAAGACCCTAGTATACGACAAGTTCTATAAGACTGCTATTAGGGTCTATAAATCTAACGAAGTAATTAACTAATACAAGGAAAGCCAGAATCCAGTCATGCTAAGCTCGAAAGCTAGCGCTATTAACAACATCCTAAGAGATCTAAACACTTATAAGAGGACTACGCCCGATAAGCCAAAAGAGCAACCTTCCCAGGCACTTGCTTTAGACTAGATATTCCCTACTAAGTTTAGTTCAAACGCCAGGACCTAAGATCCAAGAGACGATTTGGCTCGACAATTGGAAGAACTCTATATTGCTTAGGCCAATGCAATTCGTGATATCTAGGAGGAAATTAGACAAAAACTTCAAGCTGCCCTAGGTCAAAACAACTCTGGATACAACAATCGGGGATATTACCAAGGCCGAGGGTACAGAGGATTTCGTGGTAAACGTGGACCCGGCTTCAATTAACGATCTCAGGCCTTTTAAGGCAACTAGAGTATTCTTGCCAACGATACTATTAACGCGTCAGTAGTTTACGGAGGTTTTAATAGAGGAAGATATAGCAACAGCACTAGACCCAATTATTATGCCTGTTATAACATTAACAGAAACGGGAATCTAGGACAGTATCTATATAGCTATTTAGATCAGTGCCCCTAGCTTTAGGAACTAATTTAGAATAGGGTTTATCATAAGAATAGTAACGGAAGAATCTGTTTAGGACTCTAGAGAGAAGGTGCAAAAGAAGCTATGTTACGTAGTAATGCCCCTTGGGTTCGATAAATCATTTCCAGGACTAGAGGAACGTAATATAACCTGGATATCACTCGACGAGCCGATAATATTTGGGCAAAGCAAGATCAAGAATAAGAGGCAGCCCAGGCACAAGCGAAGGCCAATACAACCAAAGCTAATATAGTTCTACTTTAAAGTATTATAAAGCGACCAGAAACCCTAAAGCTTTTAGTTTAATACTACTCTGTTATTAATAATAATAGACAAGATATCGATGACCTTCTTAATAAAAGGATACACGCTTGTTCCGTGGAAGTTAAGTCTAACTCTAACTCCGAACTCGACAAATAGACGACTATTGTAGCCAATACATCCCAGGCCCGTACTAAGCCTAAGACTTCAAGTAGTGGTGTTTAATCCAAGGTTACCAAACACACCGATTAGAGTAAAGCGCAGAAGGACAAGGCTAAACTTTAGAGGAAAATCAAGGCAGAGGCTAAACTACCTAGACCCAAAGTATAGAGGCAATCTACATACAAGCCAGAGGACCCAGAGAACATAAGTATTAAGGAAACAATTAAGGTGATTCCGAGGCCCGATCTTCATTAGGAAACTAACGTTATAGAGTCTCTTAAGGAATTTGACTGGATCTCGCCTAAAACTATTACTGGAAAGCCCTAGCGCCAAGTTAAGCTTATAGTACATCAACCTAAGAAGTCAAAAGGATACTAGGACTTAATTACCTAGTTAGGAAGCGGACACCCTGCAGAGACCGTTCGGAACAAACTTCTGGCTAATTTAGTTCAATATCGGGAACTGTTTGAGATCACTAATGCTGCTTAAGCTGCACTAAAGTCCCTTGTTAAAGGAAAGCCTATTAAGGAGAAAGCTGTCATTAATATCCAATCGGTTAGTCTGGACAGTTTTGTAACTCGAGGTTAGATTGTAGCAACCCCCAAGCTGCCAGTCAATATCGTAGGTCCTACGGATGTGGTTTCTAAGCCTACTATACTTAATACTAGAGCTGAAGCCAATGTTATATTATATAAGCTTGCTAAAAAGCTTGGATGCCTAATTCTAAGTACAGAGAATCTTAAGTTAAAGACAGTTTTAGGCCAGGTACTTCAGTTCGCTAGGATGGCAAAGGCTGAGGTTAAGATTAAGTATAGAGTCGGGTGTACAACAGTTTTCTTTTTGGTTCAAGAGTCAAAGGGACAGACCTTGCCAATAGTTCTTCTTAGACAACCTTTTACACGCGCGATAAGGATGACCTTTAAGCATAGAGACTATAGTTCTATAGATGCTATTTTTCACGACCCACAAAGCCACTCGACTTATACTGTTTTAGTTGTACCCCCAGTTAGAAGACCAGGCCGTTACAAGCGCTATCGATATGCCTATATTAAAGATGCCAGTTCTAAGGAAGAAAACTAGTTACTAGTACTTTTTCCTAGGATTATACTAGCATTAAGATAGGCCAGGGATTAAGTAAAGAAAATAGATTTAATTGTTAGGGTTTTAGTAATTCTAGAGTTTTGGGAAAGGGGCTAATAGACCCTAGTCTCTCTGTACTTGCTAGTATAGTTATCGATTTCACATTAGACAAGGAGAATTAAGTTACCCTTAAAGAAAAAGACTTATATAAAGCATTAAAGGGCTAGTTCCTAAGACTCGGATTCTTAAAGAAGGACAGTATATTGATACACTTTCGTTCGGATCCGCTGGCAGATCGAATACGCAAAGTAAGCTAGGGGAAGTCAAAAGCCTAGGTAGAGATAGTAAAAATAAAGGAAATTTTAAAGGATATAAGGGAACTAAAGCCGACAAAGGAATGAATTCCAAATTAAGTCACTATTAGTATAGTATATAAGCCAAAGTCCAAGAAAGTACAACTAATCAATAAGAATAATAGAACTAGAGGTACCCCTAGAGGGAAACCAAATTAATATAAACGTTCGTTTGCGAGAGATACCCCCCAAGAACACATTGGCTAATTTAAGGATTACCTATTACTACAAAGGACTGCAATTCCATGAGGGTCCCAGTTAACCCTAGAACGGATTAAAAGGCTTAATATTAAAGACTAGCTTTAGCCAAGGGAGAGAGAAATGCTAATTAAGATACTAGTCAACTATAAAGCAATAATTACGTTTGATTAGACTAAAAGTTCCTAAATTCACAAGGATATTAGCCCTCCAGTTATTATTAAGACAGTAGAACACAAGGCATAATAAGAACTAAGCTTCCCTATTCCAAGAGCTCTTATTCCGGCTGTTCTAGAAATCTTATAGAATCGTCTTAAACGAGGAGTCTTAGAATACTGTGATAGGCTATATCGGAATCCATGGTTTTTAGTTGCTAAGAAGACTCCTAGGACATACTAACTTATTAACGCTGCGATAAAGCTTAACTTAGTAACGCTAAGGGACGCAAATCTACCTTCTTTAGTAGACGAATTTTTAAAAGAATTTACTAGGTATACAATTGCTTTATTAATTGATTTCTTTTCCGGATACGACTAGCTTGTTCTTGCACCCAAATGTAGGGACATAACTGCTTTTGCTACTCTATTAGGACTACTTCGAATGACGACCCCACCTTAGGGAGCAACCAACTCAGTTGCCTAGTTCGTACGTATAGTGATAAGGATTCTTGATGAGCTATTTCTGGCTGTTGCAATGCCTTTCCTGGATAATATTAGAGTCAAGGGGCCCTATACAACCTATGAGAATAAAGAAATCCTTCCTAAAGTCAGAAGATATGTATTTAAGCACATTTAGAACCTGGACAAGACTATGGACCAGATCGAGCGTGCAGGAGCTTGTATTAGGGCTAAATCACAGTTCTGCCACAACGAGATAAATATTATTAGATTTATTTGTGAGTACAATAGCAGGACCCCTACTACTTCGAAAGTAATCAAGATACTAGAATAGCCACCTTGCCAGAACATTACTAAGGGAAGAGCATTTATTAGAGTTTGTATTTATTACCGGATCTAGATCAAGGACTTTGTTATTATCGCTATTCCGATCTATCGACTGTTTAGGAAGGGTATTAAGTGGAATTGGGGTACTAAGCAGGACCGAGCTATAGACGCTCTCAAGACAGCACTTACTACAGCACCTATATTGTGCAAAATCTAATACGGACTAAGATAGAGTGAGATCTATATTAGGGTGGATACAAGCCTTAAAGGATAGGGAGGTATTATAGGACAGTTCGACAGAGATAGCAATTAAAGGGTTTCTCGATACAAATCAAGACTCTAGAACAAGGTAAAGCGCAACTACAATACTACAAAAAGGGAGTATAGGGGAGTCCTCAAATGCCTTTAAAGACTTCGGTATTAGCTATATAGGGTCTACTTTATCTTAGAAACCGATATAAAGGTTCTTGTTACCCAGCTTAACTGCGCTGCTACTAATCTACCTGGAGCTCTTGTTACTCGATGGATTGCATAGATCCGGATGTTTGACTTCGAGGTTCGGCATATAAAGGGAAAGACATATACAATAGCTAATAGGCTTTCTCGACGGCCCCGGACAGAGTCTAATGATCTTGATAAGCAATATGAAGGAGATATTAATGACTAGATTGCAGTTGAGCTAGACTATCTTAGAATTTCAGCGATATCTATTAACGAGGTCAATAATAATAGTAAAGACCCGGAGTCTACTAAACTAAGATTAATAAAGCCTTTAGATAATAGATACTCAAAGTATTCACAAAGCCTTGCTCGATTTTTGACGACATTAAAGAAGCCTACTAGTATGTCTTAAGTGGAGTTCTGTGCTCTCAAACGGGAAGCTACTAAATATAGTATTCGGGACTAATAATTGTAGAGGAATACTACTAAAGCCTTCCTACCCAGACTAGTAGTTGATTCTGACGAGCACCGTGTAAAGTTACTTAAGGCCCTCTATAATAAAGTTAGCCACAAAGGACAAGAAAGCACATATACTAGGCTAGCTACTCGATATTTCTGGAATAGGATGTACCTCGATATCAAGGAGTATATGGATAGTTGCAAAGAGTGTCAATTCAAGTCAAAGACCTGCCTAAAAGAAGCCTTGTTTTTAACCCAAGCTAGCCAATTGTTCATGGACCTAGCTATTAACGTTATGTACCCGCCTAATACTAATAGGTATACTAGGCTTATTATCTATCAGGATAAGCTTTCCGGATAGCTAAAAGCTCGAGCTCTTCATATTGTTATTGCCAAGACGATTGTAGATTTTATTTGGCAGGAAGTCATATGCTAATATAGACTTTTCGGACGAATAACTGTTGATGGAGGAGCAGAATTCAAGAAAGAGGTCATTAAGCTTCTTCGAAGATATAGGGTAAAACGGGTTCAAATATTAGTATATAACGCTCAAGCAAACGGGAAGAGTAAAGGAGGATACAAGCCGATCTTAAATGCTCTCATGACTCTAACTAATAGTAGTAAGCACAAATAGCCTAGATATCTCTATTTAGTATTATTTGTAGAACGTACTTCGATTTATAGACCAACTAGGCACACCCCATTCTATCTAATATATAGCCGCGAAGCCGTGCTACCAATCGAGACAAAGTACCTAACCTAGAGGACCCTTGGCTAGAATGATATCTATACATATAAAGAACTATTAGTTGTTCGAGCGAGACAGCTGGAAATACAAGACGAAGATATCCTAGAAGTAATAGCCAAACAAACTCGAAAGCGCCAGGAAGGACAAGAGTACTAGGATAAAACGCATAATATTCGGAAGGAACCCATTAACGCTAAAGATATAGTTCTTTACTATAACACCTTTATAATAGATCGAGATAAGTCAAAGGCAACGAAGCTTAGCTGGAGATAGCTTAGACTATACCGGGTGGCAATTACAAATAGTATAAAGGGAATCTATACTCTAGAAAACATAGATAGAGCTAAGCTAAGGGGAACCTTTTCTAGAAACTAACTCAAGAAGTTTATTGAACGGGACCGATACTTTTAAGCTTCGGATAAAGTAGTTGTTAATATTAAAGAAGAAGAACGATAGGCAGTAGCTAAAAAGGAGGACTAGGAACTTGAAAAGGAAGAAGCTTAGGCTAGTACCTTAAAGCAGGAATTTAAGGGAGAAAGAGAAGGAGTAGAAGTTGATAAGCCCTTGGAACGGGAACGAAGAATCATAGTTCAACTACCCAGGATTTCGGAACGAAGGAAGGCGTAGTATGTTCGGTTCCCTAAAGATTGGGAGTAGGTAGGATAAAAGGTAAAGACAGCAACAAAAGGACTAAGGAGGGGGAAGAACGACAGAGGGTCCGAATGCAACAAGACAATGGCGATATTGACGACTTTGACGAAGAACTCGACCAGAAGAGCCTAGAACAGCCTAGTCAAGCAAGACTTGTTCTTGGCCTATTTTTAAGTGCAATGCCAAAGTACTACATAAAGACAGCTCTCCAAAGAGAACTGCCAAGGCGGGAACTCAATTCTATCGTACCGAAAACAGCGTGTCACAATTCCCCTAACTTAGCATCGATGGAGAATGGATTCTCTAGCACTAAGAATCTCTACATATCTAAGCCAATACCAGCCATTTTAGACCTCTCGCTACTTGGACGGAGAGCGTAGTTGGGGACTTAAGCACTTAGTAGAGGCAGGGAGGAAAAGCAAAACGCCGAATCGCAGA
This sequence comes from Gamarada debralockiae, assembly GCA_002803225.1. NCBI lineage: Eukaryota > Fungi > Ascomycota > Leotiomycetes > Helotiales > Hyphodiscaceae > Gamarada > Gamarada debralockiae. The sequence continues at coordinate 1,943 of NXFV01000314.1, read as the reverse complement.
CAAAATCGAGCCCCCGAGAAAGAAGTTAGAAGGGAATCACCCCCCTTAAAAAGAATGTAAAAGAGACCTTCCAGAAACGAGAAGGAATACAAAGAGCCACCCCCCCTAGTCCGGCGTAATTGAATTTCAACTCTGCACTAAGGAGGCGTACAAGCCTATTGGGAGAGTTCAACGGCCATTCCAAGGGTAGCGGCAATCATCCATCTAACAAGTTAGACGGCTAGACAGCTAAACAGCCAACAAAACCCACAGAAGGATCCAAGGTCCAGTCCAAGGAGAGAGGTCAGTCCAAAGTCCAGGGAGTCCAGCGAATCCAAGAATCTAGTTCAAGGGGCCAGTCCAACTAGTACAAAACCCATAGAGGGAATCTAGAGTCCAGTCCAAGTATTGGCCAAAGAAGGGGCGCGCATAGAGAGTGTACCCATCGGGCAGTACTCCAAAGCACGAAAGAGTTTCGCTGAACCCGGTTAGACGAGCAACGAAGCTCAAGCCGATGTCAAAAGGCCAATACGAAACAAGCAGCTATGGGACAATGTATACAAGCGCTTGCTCAAGGCGCTGATGCTTAGCGTGTGTATTCAACTTAAAAGAGTTGATCAACAGCTAATGGAAAGGGGACAAATAGGGCCATGCTGACGAAGGCAACGACGAAGGATCTGTTCACATCAGCAGAAAGAGACAACAAGGAAAGGGCGACAAGAGGTTTTGACAAGACATGGGACACGCAAAGGGCCGAGGCTTACCGTAAGGGAGACCATAGCGAGGGCTTAGAAGAGGCGACTTGTGACCAAACGTTGTATTTTCCCGAAGGAAGTGCGTTTGAAGAAACATCCAAGAGGCGTCCAAGTAGTTCCGAGTACGTCGTTGTGGACCAATGCCTTCTCAAGAGAAAAGGAAAGGAATACTTCTCGTTGAAGCCTTTACCCACCCACCCGAGTGTGTGTGTGTTCGAAGGAAGAGGTCGACCTCTGTGCATCGAAATCGGTATAGTGAAGCTGGATCGAGAGGGGGTGATGTCGAAGTTGTGAGGGGAAGGAAGGAAGGTCGGGTTGAGGACAAGGAGTATATTCGAGGATCGGGAAGGTCGAGGAGCTCGATTCGAAGTAAAGACGAAACTGTATGCACAGTCAACTCGGAGTCAACCTGAGAGGGAATAGAGGAAAGAGAGGAGTTCTTGTTCAAAGGTCGAAGTCGAATTGAAGACGAAGGAGTACGTTCGAGAGTCGGAAGGGTCGAAAAGCTTGATTTGAAGTGAAGACGAAGCTGCATACATGGTCAGTCTGAAGTCAACCTAAGGGGAGAAAAAGAGAAGAAACTTCCCAACGCATCGACTGCAAAGGAGACGAGGAGACGTCATAGATCGATGAAAAGAACCTTGAAGAATGTTAGATTGTTCATACAGCGAAGGGAAGTGTGACTTCCAAGGAAATGGGTTGTAGGGTCAAAGGCTGAAGTGAGGAGATTGAAACCTACATTGAAGATCGGTCAGCGACAATGACGGGAAGGAGATACTCAATTGAGCTAAGGCAAGATCGAATCAATGGCGACAGAGCGAAAGGAGGGAAAACAAGACTATCGATGAAGTTGTTGATGAGGTTGAAGTTGATTGAAGGTTGTCGAAGAGTTGAAGAGTTAAAGAGTTAAAGAGTTAAAGAGAGGTTCAAAAGCTCTTCCTTTATGGGAATTGGGAGGCAATTGTAGGAGCCTAGCGAGCCAATTGCGACTCGCCTACATTGATGCCTAGATTGTTTACTTTGTTTGAAAGGTTTGAAAGTGATGAAGTCGACGACGTTGACGTCGTCGAGGGACGATCACATGATCGTAGTGGCAATTGCAGGGGGGATTCTTTTGATAGAGTATTGGAGTATTAGTTCTCTCTTTTGTATAATTTTCTATTTGATTTCCTTTTCTTTTTAGTGCTTGAGGGCAAGCACGAATGTCAA
>NXFV01000313.1:0-22370 GCA_002803225.1 Gamarada debralockiae | reverse complement strand
CTCACTGAGAGCACGTGCGATACACAGCGCAATCGGGACGCGCTCATACTCGCATTTCGATCCCTTCTACAGTACCATATGGAGACGTTCCTAAACTCTCCTTCTAGCAATGCACACGGCACGAACGCTGTCAATAGTGAGTGTGTATCAATGTGTTGCTTCCCCCACACTGCTATGGAGTATCTCTTCCAACACTGTCCTACAGACGTCTACTTCTCTCCCGCCTTGTCCGCATAAGGGTACCATACGTGGAGAGGTCAATTGGTGGGACCCAGGGTCCTGCTTGTAAGCTATGAAAGACATCAATGAAACTTCATCAATGCTCCACTTCAATGTATCGTTTCTCCCCGCGTTATCCGCATGATGGAACTGACGAAGCCATCATAATAATCCAGAGGCGTGCATCATACCTCAATCGTGGGCCGCCAGCCGCCTCGGGGATGAGGATCCTGCATACGAGTTTCGATGCTCTACAGCACTGCCTTGACCAATTGGAAGTACCAACAATGGAGAGGGTGTCACACGGAGACGTTCCATTTTTGGGAATCGCAGAATCGATACGCCATGAGCCCTTCCTCCAACAATATCTAGGTCCATTATCAATACTCCACATCAATGTCTTGCTTCCCCCACATTGCTATATGGAGAATCGGCGATGCCATCTTGATTATCCAGGCGCCAACGCATCATGCTGCAGCTGTGGGCTACAAGTGCATCCCAGGGTAGTCCGGCTTCCTTCATCGGAAGTCTGATGTTGGCGCAGACGGATATATAAGGGTGCAACTCCTCTGAAGTTTTCATCCTCATCGCCCTCTGTGTTCTCGGCATCCAGTTCTTCCAACCATCTTTCCAAACCTTCTTATCTAGTATATATCTTGTCTGTCACGTACATAAAGCAATCTATCATCCGTCTGAATCCTACCGCCTCACAGAACAAGACAATGGCAGGATACATTGAGAATGGTTCCCTACCAATTCAGCCAATCTCGGACGCTCAAGCCTCGATCTTGGACTTGTTGTTCTCAGGCTTCACCCGCATGTCTACCGCTGTCCAATGGTATCTCACCATCGACTTGAGCGTCTATGCTCCTCTGCTCTGTTTCTTTGGGTTGTTTGTGTTCGCTTGCGGACGTATCTACGAGTTCTTGTTAGGATTGCTTGAGGCTTATTGCAGTAAGAACTCCCTCTATCCGAATAAGAGAACCCACTTTCTGACAATAAGTAGCTTCAACTGTTCATCTTCGATATCGCGAGGATGCATATGATATGCTCATGTTGTGGATATCTTCTCAGAGCTTCGCCCAGAACGCTCGCTCCTCCCTCGTCACCACCGACTTGGCCTCTTCATTAAACCGCTCGAGAAATGATCCTTCAAATAGCGGAGATGTGAACGAAAAGACTCTATATTACACCCCCTGGAATGGACGCTTTTTCATGCGGTACAAGGGCCGTCTGCTTGTGTTCCGGCGTCAATATCAAGCTGGAGATTTCAACAGCCGAGAAGAGGTCTCCATTTCCTGCTTTGGCAGATCTCCGCAAATTCTTAGGGAGCTGCTCTCTGAGTGCCGCACCGAGTATGCAAAGCTTGTTCAGGGTAAAACCTGTCTCTATGAGCACCAAGATGGGATGTGGATAAGGTCTGCAGTGTCTAAAATAAGACGTACCTCGACCGTTATTCTTGATGAGAGTAGGAAAACAGAGCTGCTGGAAGATATCAGGGAGTTCCTTGACCCAGCATCCCAACAATGGTATTCCGATCGTGACATTCCCTACCGACGGGATTACTTGTTATACGGACCTCCTGGGACTGGGAAGTCGAGTTTGGGCTCGTCTATCGCTGGTCATTTTGGTTTGAATATCTATATCCTTAGCCTTTCTACCATCAGCGAAGCCAGCTTGAAGAGCCTATTCGACAAGCTTCCAAGTCGCTGCATTATTCTTTTGGAAGATATTGACGCCGTCAGTTCGAATCGAGACACCGAAACCGAGGACTCTCGCCAGATCGTGACTGGCTCTCCCTCTCGAATGAGCAAATCTGTCGGTGGAATGTTGTCTTTATCCTCTCTCTTGAACGTTATCGATGGTGTAGCGTTACAAGAAGGCCGGATCCTGATCATGACAACCAATTACATCACACGCCTCGATGAAGCACTCATACGACCTGGCCGTGTGGACAAGAAGGTCGAGCTCGGGCTCGCTGACAATAAAATGACGGCTGACCTCTTCTGTCTCGTCTTCAAGCCTGTAGAAGGCGACGTCGCTCTTCCAGATAAGGCAGATGTACTTCTCGAGCAGCGCCCAGTTCAAGATATCCATCGAAATTCCCTCGTCTGTGTGTTCCTGAGGACCCTGAAATACTATCAAGGAATGATATGTCTCACCACTAACCGGGTAGGGCAGATTGATGACGAGGACGCTCAATCAGGAGAGAATAGAAGAGTCCATGAAGCTGCAGTGAGTCAGAGGAAAGAGGCTGAGAGAGTTGAGCGGTTGGCAAAAGGGTTTGCTATCAAGGTGCCGGAGCTGAAATTCAGCCCAGCTGAAATTTTCTCGTTTCTTCTGGAACACAGGAAATCACCGGAGGAAGCCATTGACAATGTGGAGCAACTCATCTCGAAACCCATTGGAGCAAAGTCGAAGCCGCTGAGAATATCTGAAGACGCTAAGTCTGAAGATACTCAGTTAGTATGCATCTAACGAAGTGTATACCAAACTTTGCCAACAATTCATTTAGGTGGGATGAGGAATCTTCAACGACGAAAGTCTCAACCGAGATGGTTCAAACCTCCTTGCCCTTTGCACCACCGGGCAGCCCGAATCCATCACCCTCCAAGTGCTCCAATACCTCGAGCGACGCCCAAGAGTTGGTCAAAGCCGTCATGGACATGGAGATAGCCTCTGGTCGCGCCCCGAACTGCACCTGCTCTCATACACCCCCCGAGGATGCTTCAGAGGCGACCCCAACCGAGCCCTGTTCGCCAGCTCCCGGTCGTGCGTTTCCGGCAAACCAGCCATTAGCACAGGTCGTGACTACCGAGCACGTCCAACAGTTCTTAGACATTCTCAAGTCTCTCAGTACTCAACAGGGATCTCCACCAAAATCGCCAGACTCAGTCAAGGCAGCCGAAGGTGCGAAAACTGATGCTCGAGAACAGCCTGAGACAACTCCAGCTTCCAAGCAATTCAAGACGGTGAATGAAGTGTATGTCTCCAATGGAGTAATCAAACTCTGGCTGACAATCCATTTAGATGGGATGAGAAAGAGTCTGAATACAAGATTCAGGAATCTTCAGCGGCGAAAGTGAATACGCTGGATGAATATGTGTTTGTTATGTGCACACGGAGTGGCAAGTAGTAATTGCCTTTGAAAATGCTTCTATATTAACAAGCTTTTAGACAGGGACACCAAAGACCCGACCTTCTATATCGATGTCAAATCGAAAGAGCTCCGAGACATCTTGAGAGAGGTTTTGAAGGATGTTCATGGCATAAGTTTGATGGAAGAAAAGCCAATAGTGAGTCTTTTCTTGTAGGAGTTAAACCCCCACTAAGCCGGGCATAGGTCGAGCGACATCTCCTGTACCACTACCTCCCAGAACTTGAATCGCATCGAAGTACCATGCATGCCGACACAACGTCCACAAAGTACCTCGATCTGTTGATCGACTGCGTGAAGAAGATCTACGCTCCCACGACTGCGCGTCTCCTCCCGCTCCTTGAGCATAGTGAGATCACGTATAATCTACTCTGGGCGCTCTTCAAACCAAACACCCCGGTCTATACCACTTGTTCTGGGACTAAAAAACCGCGATACGTTACATATGATTCTGCCGAAGAGAAGATAAACAGGTGGAAAATGAGGAATTTTAGTATAGACTGCCGGTATTTCGATTTTGATGGCATAGCGTTTGGCAAGACCTCCATCGAGCTTGTTATTCCAAAATTCCGCGGGACGCAACGCATTAACACCCTCCCAGCTTTCTCTCTCAAATACTATTTAGACGAAGAACAGATCAAGTCCGACCTCGTTAACTGTAGTCGGAAGTTCGTCTCCCTAATGGGCACTCACTATATCTACTGTCAGGGTGAAGCATTTGTCATGTACGAAGGAGAGCCGGTGATAGTGTCTGTCGACTGCCGGGTTATAGTCGATGCCTACTTCTTTTGGAAGATGAATCCTAATTACTCTAGGCTATATGCTGACCTAGCCGGGAGTCGAATTCGGAATGCATCCGGCGGCCCGCCTCTATCACTACCTAAGCCAGTTCAGAGTGAAGATGTAGAGCCGGCCGAGCTAAGGGAGGACGATTTGCTTATTTGCTGCCCGACTGTGCTAGGTTTCAGTTTTGGCGAGAAGCTGTGGGGTGAGTTTTATCTCATCTATTCTGATGTAGACATTCCACTGACTTTTAACGCAGCGGAGTTTGCGGTCGCCGATATCAAAGAGATTGAATGGTCATCGTTACTATTCGATTGTCTGTCGATTCCCGAGGAGCAAAGAGATATCATTATAGCTCTCGTGGAGGCTCGTCTTGATCCGAGCACCAGGGGGTGTCAGAATTCCCGCACCAGCCGATAATTAGCCGAATATGAAAATCGTCGCAATTCTAAACACGTAAACACGACTTCTACATACAATATGGCAGTCAAAACACGCTCCAATCGTCACCACACTCCTCCACCTGATAAATTCAATGCTGGCACACGTACTAGCCGAAAGAGAGTGCGATTCTATGATGCCTGGGACCACAGATCACCGACGCGCACACTAAGGGCCCTCGAACGCGAGTTTGGCCTTACCCATCCCAATGGCCAACGCTGGCTTGACCAAAGAGCTCACCATGGCTCTCCTGCTTACCGCCGGACACGCAACCTATCTGACAAGCTCGGTCGACGTCCTGCAGTCTCTGCAGAGACTTGTGAAATGCTTGTTTCCCCATCTAAAAACCCAGTACGCGACCAGCAGTATGAAGCCCAGCTGCAATACCACAAAATCCCTTGTTCGAGCCGTACACTACAGAGGAGGCTTAAGACATGTACCAAGAAAGGTCAGCGCTACAAAATGGCATATGTCCAAAAGAAGATTCTGTGGAAAAACAAGGGCGAAAGGATACACTATGGCGCAGCACACCTTCAGCATACTGTTCACAACTATTGGCAGTATGTCTTCTTTACGGACGAGGCGCATATGGATCCTTCATCCCAGGGCATAGGCAACATCCTCCGAGAAGAGGGACATCGAACAGATCCCGAAAATATACAAGAACGTGGCGAGAAAACAGGTGTCAAGTTCCATGTTGCAGGCTAGTGCAATTGGTAAGCTAAAGCTGAAAAGCTAGAGTTCTATAACGACGAAGAGACCTATATCGAGAAGCCGCAAAAGCCTCCAAAGCCTCGTCGAAGACCTACAACTGAATCCGAAGAAGAGTATACTACTAGAGTAAGGGAATGGGAGGCTTCTATTGGTCATGAAAAAGAGGTTAAGCCAAAGGGTAATGCTATGACACAAAAGTATTATGTTGACCGTCTGCTCCCTGTCTATGTCAACGCTCTCCAACAGGCTCGTTTACAACCCAATAGCGAGCTTAAACCTTGGGTACTTCAAGAAGACGGAGACCCTAGCCATGGGAAGAAGAAAAGGGGACTAGCACAAGTATATTTGGAGTCCAATTGGATCCCAGTCCTTCGACACCCTCCTCAATCGCCTGATCTCAATCCAATGGAGGCTTGTTGGAATATTCTTAAGGTTAGACTTCGTAAGAGGATATGGCATAGCCTTGATGAGTATAAGGAGATAATACAAGACGAATGGAGCAAGATCACTATGGCAGAGGTCCGTGCACGTATTGCAGAGATGCCAAATAGGTGTAGAAGAGTAGTAGAATCAAAGGGGGCACCGGTTAAGTCAGATTTGTGGTAGTTTTGTAGCAATATAGACTGTTCAGTAGTGTTTTTGGGCATATTCGGCTAATTATCGGCTGGTGCGGGAATTCTGACACCCCCTGGTGGAGCGTCGAATTTGATGACTGTATCGTAGGCAAGGGATAGGGAATCAACATGCTCTTGCAGTACAGCCCTATATCACTCATTTATCTCAACTTACTAACATGGAAAAGTAGTCTGCCTGGAGTCGGAAAAACCTTAATAGCAGAAGCAGTATCTGAGCACCTGAAAAGGCCTCTCTACTTAGTATGTGGTCTATCTTATACCCTTTTAAGGCTAGTCTAATTGTCCAGATCTCGGCTAGAGAGTTGTCTACCGACGTAGCAAAGCTAGAAGGGCAACTCTCTCGAATCTTCAAGACTACTAGCCACTGGAATATAATTCTTCTCCTAGACGAAGTAGACGTCTTTCTCGAGCAACGTTCTCCCGATAATCTCTCTCGCAACGGCCTTGTCTCTGTGTTCCTCCGCAAACTAGAATACTGCTAGGGAATAATTTTTCTGACCACAAACCGGGTATCTCAGTTCGACGCAGCGATCCTGAGCCGAATCCGTCTCATGCTAAGATATGATGACTTAACCAAAGCCGCGAGGAGGTAAGTCTAGAGGAACTTCCTTTCTCAGGCAACCACTTCTTCCGGAGATGCAGACGTCGCAGATGAGGAACTGGAAGAATTAGCTATCTACAGGTTGAACGGCCGGCAGGTAAGTTACCTCACCTCACCCCCAGCCTTCGTCTCACTGACGTTCTTCTCAGATAAAGAATATCATGTCCGCGGCTCAGGATTTCGCGACTAAGGAGAGGAGCAAGATAGGATTTCCACACGCAAAGAAGGCTGTGAAGGCGAATGATAACTTTTTCCGGGAGTTTTATGGGAAAGATTTCGTCGATGCTAATTACGGTTAGCCGTGTTCTGATGGGGAAGGGTGTTGTAGAGATTGAAAATGGGCTCGGAAAGTCCGCCAGATTGCAAATATGGGTCATTTCGTTCCACTGGGTTTCGATCACTTTCAGGTAATAGTTTATATTAAGGAATCGGAATACGTACAGAATCCAACGACGTATTTCTTACCTTTATGCCCTATATCATTGTCTTGGTCTTGGTCATCTCCTGCGAGCTCGCGCCTCGTGGTTTGACCTATGCTTAAAAGTACGCGTACTGTGCGTATAGATAAGCACTAGTCTCTATCTAACTTTCTATCGCACACCTTCGAGCACAAACAACAAAAACACAGCCTCAGACCACCATGGCCGACCGCAATACGTCAGTCACCGTTCTAGTAGGGGTTGATAAGCATCCCTTCCATCTTGAAGAGCAACAGCTTTGCGCATGCTCGCCGTTCTTTCGTGCCATGCTCACGGACGGCTTTAAGGAGACTCACGAACGGGTTGTGCTACTCCCAGAGGTGGACGTCGAGACCTTTCAGGTTTTGGACGGATAGATATCTAATCTTAAGCTATCCGAACTCAAAGATTGGGAGTGGTGCTTCGATTATGGGTCGCCGGGATTCGAAGACCTGGATTGGGCACTGCTCTGCAAGTTCTTTCTCACGGACTATCTTCAGGCGTCGTGGGCTCAAAAACCACTTCTTCAGGCTCTAGCCTCCAAACGGGACAAGAATCGAGTCGTACCACTTTCACTCATACCAGTTATATACGAAAATACCCTGCCCGGTTCACCTCTGCGACGATTATGGATCGGTTGGGTTATACAATACACAACTCCTGAGATTTTTGAAGGCGATGACTGGGTTTTTCCCGAGGAGTTTCTACGTGAATTGGCCGCGGCCCAAGTTCGACATACACAGAAGCTTGCTAAGGAGCTGAAGCGAGCTCGGGGGATAGCAGATTCAGCTATGATGAGATGATGAAAGCAGGGCATGCAGAGGGCTTTCTGAGGAGGGCTAGTCTCCGCCACCAAAGAGGTCCTAGTTGGGCCCCCTTTGGTAAGATGTGACCCCCAAGACAGATCCAAATCGACAGGCACCCTCCAAATCAGACATCCTCCATATCAGACATCCTCCAAATCAGACATCCTCCAAATCAACAATCACCTCCTCTAATCAAGCGACGGTATATCCAGTTGTTCAGGCTATGGGCGACGTGATTACTTCATCCTGTGGGGACTAGTGTTGCTTGGGTAAAGTCGAGGTCGAGGTCAAAGGCATCAAAACATGAGATGAGAGCATATGCAAGTTCATAACGAAACTAGGTGGGAGAAGACGAGCAGTCCGGTTATAGTGCTATTGGTGCTAAGTCTAAAATTCTACCCAATACCGCATAAATACAAAATGACAGACTCGAAACAAATGCAGAAGCAAAGGCAAATTCAATAAAAAGAGGATAGCAAGCAAGTCCTTGGGGCCATGTATCAAGTGAAGAAATCTCCGAGACCTAAAAAGCAGTACTAATCAAAAGAAAAGAACAACGGCTACAGGCTGAGCGCGTCTTGAATAGTTTTGAACGCAGCCATCAACTTTGTCAGCTCTGCAGGATCTGCACCTAGCTTCAAATTATGCTTCTTCTCATACCAAGCAGTGACAGAAAGAAAGCTGGTCGGATCAAATCCGTCTTGCGCTTCTACCTTTGCAGGCTGCGCTACTGCTGGTTGCGCTTCGGCCTTGATTGCCCGCGAAACTGACGCTCCAACAAATGGGAAGGTCCTGTCTTCAGTCGAAGGCGTGTCGGCCCTTTTCCCGTAGATGCGAGCGCGCTTATCCTCTACTCGATCTCGGCTTTCTGGTTCTTCCTGAATACCATGAGCTGCATAGAACTGTGCCCTTTCATTCTTTTCGCGTTCCATGCATCTCCGAAGCAAATTGTCTGCGGCCCTCTTACTGTCTAGCCAATCTTGAAGGTCTGTACGCCATGTCCAAACAGGCTTTCCTTCCTTCCGCTCGCACAAGGCGTAAATTGCGGGTTCTTTCAGAGGCTCCGGCCCACAGGATTCGGCGGCGGTGCAGAGGATCTCGACAAACTCATCTTTCTCAGTCCTACCGCCAGCCTCTGCGGCATGAGCGCAGTTCAGATATGCGTCCACAGTATTCTTGGTAAAGTCTTTGCGGGGAAGCACCTTAACATGAGGGCAGGCTTGCGGCCCAGTCGCGACGAAGAGTTGTCCGCTGTATACCTGGCCTTTTTTATCGCCCTTTCTGAAATACTTGAACTTATGTCCCGTGATCATCTCTCCATCTTCAGTAAAGCCCGGTTTTCCCGCATTCAGTTTGTTTAATTCATAAGGATCCGTACCAATGTCGGTTCTACCTGTGCCGTTGTCTATACCACCAGCTGCAACACCGGCAGGACTAGTGCCTGTAGGAGCAGTGCCATTACCTCCAGATGGCGGGGGCTTTGGTGCTTCGGGCAGTGGCTTCAATATCCAGGTTCTGGGATAAGAACTGACATCAACCAACTCGGCGAGTTCCTGCACTCTGCTTTGAAACTGTTCTTTCGCTCTTGAGTTAGTCGGATCTTTTTCAAACTTTGCAGCCTGAAAATGGGCGTTGACCACAATCTCCTCAATTCTCTTTATATCGATTAAGTCGACCATGTCCTCTTTGTCGGGATGGCTCTGCTGCCAGCTTGCTATAGCTCTGTTTGCCTCTAGAATTTCCATATGGAGCTTATCGTCGTCATCACCGCTCAAGATCTTTTCCATGGTGGGGGTAACGCGCGCATAGACTTCTTGGATAAAAGTTGTGGCCTCTTCATCTTCCATCTCCTCGTCTTCTTTTTCATCCTGGATCAATTTTAGCTCATGATTTGTTGCTTCTATCCAGCCTCTGGTAATTCCCGATGCCTCAACCGCAGCCTGTAGTTCTGACACTTCAGTCAGCGAACGGCCAGTTGCAGAGATCTCGACTTACTTTGCCATGCCTCCTTATCACGAGAAACCTGTGGAGCCTTCGCCACATAGATCTGCTTAATTTCCTCGAGCTGATCAACGCCAGGAATATTCTTTATACCAAGGATTTGCTCGATCTCCTCTAGGGACATCGCTTTTTCATATTGTGCTCCTCCAGGCAACGTTGAAGTATGGCTAGGATTTGTCTGATCGGGGATCAGTTTGAGCTGTTTGTTTGTTTCATCTATCCACTCTTTGCTAATCCCCGTTGCCACGCATGCTGTTATCAGTGCTAACATGTGGATTAAACAAAGCAGTCTACGTTTTTAAGGAGGTTACTTACCTGACCAATCGCCTTCATTCTTAGCAGCTATTGGGGCCTTTGCCAGGTAGATCTTCTTGATCTCCTCCACCTGATCAAGACGACGGTCAACTTTGATACCGAGGACTTTTTCAAGCTCTGAAACTTCTATACTCTGACGCAGTTGATCGGCAGCGATCCGTTCGGCCTCCGGGCCAGGGGTAGGCTCTGGGGTGGCGAGGCCATTGGATTGAATGGTTCCTCCACCCTTACCCATCTGAGTGGCCGCGGTGCCATTGGTCCTATTGGGCGCGATGTCCGCCATAGTCACGTTTTGAGATCAGTTTCTTGGTGGTAAGGTTGAGATGATGATGTTCGGAAGTCAATCTTGCTTTGCTGGTTCTTTTATCTTAGAGGATTTATAGAAAGATCAAGAGTCTTATATCTCTATTCATCTGAGCACTCTTCAATTACTATTTTAGATCTATAGAGGTAAATACTTATATATTAGGGAACACAGCTATTTCTGGAAAGTCTTGAAGACTGTGACCACGAAACATAATAGCCGTCAGCTCAGGTTACAAGGAACCAGTCAGCTACAGCTCACAGATGACTGCTATAACACTGTTCGGAATGGTCAAGGGCTGACATGTGTCAGCTGCTTGAAAGCTGTCAGCTTAATCTTAGCAGCTCCGATCAAAGCTGTTTGATGCTCAATGCTGACTTTAGCCATGCCTGGTCATCAAGCGATAAACAGCAGAGCGGGAGTATGATGCTCTTACTCAACCGTGATAGTATCAAAGGACTTTGCAACACTTCCCATGGCGTCAAAGGGAATATCACCATTTTGTGTTAATTGCGAGTCTTCGAGCACGAGAGACTAGGAAGGGTTATAGGCAAAGGAATTCACGGTTCTCTCAACGTTCTCTTCACTAGGGTCAAGCACAATAACAAGTTATTAAAGGGTCACACGACATTAATAGGGCTATTGACTACGTGTATCGAGGCAAAAGAGTCTCCAACACCAGTTGCTTCTGCCAAATAAATAATGCGCAACATCCAAGTAACAAAATTCCAGTCTCGACAACGTTCCCATGTTCGTCTTCATCGTTCCCATCGCTCTTCTTTATTAGGCTCCATGGCTCTAGTCAGACTTCCGATCCCGACGTGCAGATTTTCTAGCCCTGCGGCTCTTGAGTGATCGCCGAGAGTGTGTGCAAGCCGTGACGCCGACCAGATTATCTTGTGTACTCCTCACACAGTCGTTGATCTCCGAAGCAGCAAGTAGATAACCATAGCAGCCATTGCACATAGGTTCGTCCCATTTATCTTTGGCGAAAGCCACCAGTTTTGACGTTTTCCCCAGACTACAGCGATTGCATGTAAAGGCAGCGGGCTTAACGAGTCGATGAAGGCACAAATAGCCACGTTGGGGGAAAATCTTTGCCACTTGAAATTCTCTCCCTGTCTGAACAATGAATGATGTTTTCCAATTGTGAGTTGGGGAATTCTTCATTCAAGCGCTGAACGATTGAAGAGATCGATCAATAAGGTATTCGATTTAAATTATAACATCTACTCCTGAAGAAATGATTGAACCGCATTGTCAATATGACAGAAATGCCACCTAGGTCCTTCGCCAACCAAGTGGTATGCAAAAACCAAGAAGTGTATAGAAACCAAGCGGTGTGTAGAAACCAAGTGGTGTGTACGCACCAAATGTGCAAGGGTCTCCATCTCCAAGTTGTTAATGGTCTGGACGTCACCGCTGCAACGTACGTTGCTAATGCTTATGGTGTTGGGGTCACAGTATTTTCACTTGTGGCGGGCTGGGTGATCAACAAGACTGGCCAATTCAAGTACGTCAATTTGTTCATCGGCCTCCCCTTCACAATTCTTGGAACCGGCCTCATGATCTACTTGCGCCAGCCCAACGGCAGCTACGGTTATTTGGTCATGTGCCAGATTCTTCTTTCTATCGGCAACGGATTTGTTATAGTCTGTGATGAAGTGGCTGTCATGGCTTCAACTACACACCAGTACATTGCCGTTGTAATCGCTGTTACAGGAATGTTCTCGAGTGTCGGTGGCGCCATCGGTGGAACGGTCGCATCCAAAATCTGGCAGTCTGTCTTCCCCACGGCTCTCGCCAAATACCTTCCTGCTGCAGATCTCCTAGACCTAGAGACTATATATGGCAGTTTATACAAGCAGCTGAGTTATCCAGTGGGGTCGGATACTCGTCTAGCAATTCAGAAAGCTTACGGGGGTGCTCAAACCATGATGCTGTTGTTATGAGAACCCTAATACTAAAATGCATATAGCGCTAGTCCAAAATAGGCTTCGAAAGCTTCAATTCAAAATCTGTGTCCTTCCTGTATCGTTCAACCCTTCTGTTATATCTACAACTTGATACAGCTTATTCTTGTTGCCTGTCCCGATAGCTGGTTGCCTGTCCTGATATCTTGTTGCCTGTACCGATAGCCTGCTGCCTGTCCCTAGATATCACCGTACCTTCTAGACCTATCAACAGATGCTACTCTCAGGCACTGTCATCTGGGTAATTGGAGTCGTTTCTGTGGTCTGCTGGAGGAACATCGATGTCAGGGGTATCAAGCAAGTCAAGGGTATTGTCGTTTGATCTGGTGGCTACGACCTTTGCAAATTAGCACAGTCTCTGTTGGAATTGGTAGCTGTGGAGGGCAGGAGGACCAGATTAGGCTGCAAGAAGCCACTAGCCATTTGAATGCTTCAGCATAACAGCATAACAGTTCAGTTCTTTCAGCAGTATATTTCCTTTCTGCAAAAGCACTTTTCTAAAGGACCGAAATCAGTTACTCTTGACAGTCCTTTTTACTTCCATGACTTGTCGCCCCTACGAGAACCGTTTCCTCAAGACGAGCTCTCTTTTTCGCAACTCATAATCTTCGCTTTGGATTCCAGTCCCCTTGGGCGACAAAACTGCTAGGTAAAAATCGAGAAATTGGTGCGTAAAACATGCCTCTAAGCATTGAGCTACAGCAGAAGCAAACACAGAAGCCGATTGGTGGAAAAGCAATCCTGCGGTGGAGTGATGGAGATCCACTGTCAGGCCAGATGCAATGCGTTCTAGAAGCTAATGGCCCCATCGTAGACTGTGCCGCTCATGATGAAGACTGTGAAAAGGATGTCAGGTGCTCTAAATCTCAGAACTAGTAACATTTAGCAACCTCAAGCGCATATCTAAGCATTGCTCGGACTGGTCAGCCCCACAAAGTGGACTCAATGTTCTGAAGCACACGAACCGCTTCGGGCAGTGCAGCTCCGAGCTCACTCTGTATAGAGTGAGAGGGGTGTGTAGGTAGAACTTCACAATATCTCCTAAGGCTGTAAATTATTGAAATAATCAGGTGACAGACATCCTTAAGAGCTTGCTTATGCGCGAGAGTGTAATCGCTTCCGATATGTTCTGCTATTTAAGAAGAGCCTATATTCTACAAAAGGGGTGTAAATAGCACAAGCGACCCGGGGTGATCAATGTCCCAGTCCGAGAAGTACGAGAGCACGCTGACCAAGCTGAGATTTCATACGCGAGCCACGCCCGAGTTCGCACGAGATCGGACCATTCCCCTCAGAATGCGTCCTCGGCACCGACGACCAGCCACAATAGTCAGCAGAGTAATTTCCAATGGGCCCCGCGTTTGAAGCGTCATAGTTGAGTAGAGTCACTAGAAGATGGACGATGCTGAGATATGCAGCTAGGCTGTTGTGTCCACCTGGGCGCAACAGTTGGCAACACGAAGAAGTATAAAGACAGACGGTAAATTTCTGGCCATATTCAAAGCCAACTCCCAGCACAACGCATCAACTACCATTGCCTAACGCACCAACTCCTCCTGTCAATAAAAAGGCATCAACTATCATTGCTTTGTCCACCACCTCCTCTTGTCAATAATGCCATCTATTCTAGTCCTCGGTGCCACTGGCCTTGCTGGCTCTCATCTCATCCTCAAGCTTCGCGATCAATACCCTAAGCTTCCAGTCACAGTTCTTGTACGAAATACGACAATTGACGAATACCTCACTACCACTGCAGGTGTAGCACGCGTGGAACACGGCGACTTTTCCCAGCTTGCCAAAATCGAAGCTCTTGCCGAGGAGCATGACATTGTCATCAATGTAGGCTCGTCGGGAGATGATGCTGTCACTTTGGCAATTATGGAAGGATTGAAGAAGAGACCAGTGGATGCAAAGTCGGTGCTCATTCATATGAGCGGAACTGGCAATTTTCTGAATACAGAGTGGAACGATGGGGCGCATCATCCAGGGTCCAAAGTGTGGAGTGTAAGTACGATTGAAGCAGTAAAAAGGTCGCAATCTAACAAATAAATAGGATGACAGCCCCGAAGACATGAAACTCATCAACGCTGCAATGTTCCAAGGTGGACCCGCGGCACTGTACGTCGTCCGAGCCTCTCTTCTACTACTATCATACTGACCATCTTGATAGTGTCCTCACGCTTAACAAAACACATCCGCATATCGCAACATATGTACTTTTCCCCAGCATGATCTTCGGTGAATCCACCGGCCCCGTCCGTTCCCTCGGCGTCATCCAGGACCTAATTTACAAGAAAGCCAAAGAACTCGGCTTTGTCCCGTACACCGGCAGCGGCACCGCTATCGCTAACCTGGTCCACGTGGATGCGTTCATCTCCTTCTTGCCCAAAGTCATAGACTTGGCATTGGATCCTTCCGCGCCGCAGGGAAGCCAGTATGAGCGAACATTTGCTATCGGCGGTCCGCCAATTGCGTGGAAAGATGCTGCAGAGGCATTTGCCAAGGCTTATCATGCAAAGGGCATCATTGAATCTCCTGAACCTCGTAGTGTGAGCATTGCAGAAGGCGGAGAGGGGCCGGTCGCGTATTTGATGAGTCAAGAGATGCTTTTCGTCAGTCCAAGGGCAGAGAAATTGGGCTACAAGTACGACCAACCGAGTCTGCAGGAGTATGTGGCGAAGGGCGGTGATTTGGCAGCTTTTTAGTGGGCAGTTTGAGAGCGAAAGTAAAATTATCAGGTCTATTTAAATTAATGCTATCAGTTTATTGCTACAGATGCTATTTTGGAATTCCTTTAATGTTTTTCGGGGAAACAGGGAAACATCAGAGCACGGATCTATCCTTGCGCTGTCCTACAGGGCTTCTCGCGCGCTGGATGAGGAAAATGGAGGACCCGGAGAAGAGCTGATGCTTGAATCGGATATGCAAAGAGCTGGAAGTTCGTCGGACGAAATTGTCTCGCATTTCGACCTCGCGACGTCGTCGGCAGATCCTATTGATAGTTTCTACTTCAAAAGGGAGGCTGCTCTCACCCTGTCCCCAAGACAACGCAATCAACTTCCCGTGGCGCCCGAAAATCCAAACGCCATAGAATTAAAGCTTTTGGATCCGTACCGCAATCATCTCTGGGGTATGCCCCAAACTTCCTCGAAGGACGGAACGAGTGCTATACCGTATATTTTGGCAGGCCGTGATAGCTTTGCCTCGCGCCTTTATTTTGATCGATATCTATGGTGGTTCGTGCTCTTTACGGAGGCATGTCCAGAGATGTCGTGGATAGCATATATCGCTACAAACGTCACTATGTGAATCTTGATCATATCTTGGGAGCCACGACTACGGTTCTCAATATGATGCTGCACGGGACAAGCCAGGATCCAAAGGAAAATTGCACTGTCTACGCGGCTGGTCTGGGTAGCGCCGAGGAGACCGCTATAAAGGCAGCGATATCCCAGGACTTGGTGCTACAAGGCTCTTCGGAGAGAGAATACTTGAACACTTGGGGTGTTGAGAGATATTTGCAAGAGAGATGGGGATTGAGCCTTGATTCCACCTCAGTTCGAGCACCGCCCCGAACCCCGGGAGACGTTTCAGACGACTTTCCTATGGTGGCCGACGACATGACTCGTCGAAGAGCATTTTCAGGTATGAGATATATACATGCTGGGCCAACTATGATTCCTGGCTTCGCACATTCTGAACAGCCACCCCTCCACGCCCAGTCTCTGCTCGAAAAAATTATTGTTGCGATCCATAACATAAAACCGTCGACCGTGTTTTGAAGCTGCGAGGGCGAGAGTTGAGATGTTGTTCGAGGGCTATCGACTATAGAACGATCGATCGCACTCGTCGCACTCGAAGGTGTGAGCTGGTGAGTTAAGATGCTGCTCGAGGGCTTGCTACCGAATGACTGGTCGCACTCGTATACTGGAGCGTGAGCTGCTGAACTGAGATGTCGCTGAAGAATGTCGACCCGCCGGAGGTTTGACTCTAAGGTTGACAGTGGTTTGGCTCGATGCTACTCCGTTCGCAGGTTCTGTAAGGCTAGGCGGAATCTGGGGGGAACAGATTAGCTATAATTGAGATAACGCTCTTGTTTGACGACTGACCTAACTGTGCAGATTCGTTGGACTTGGCCCTGGTCAGAGTGATCCCCTCCCTTAATCCATCCTGCACCTATAAACAATCTGTTTGAGCGTTGATTAGAAGGATGTCATTCTCGATTTCAAACGTGCCGAAGCCATGCAAAGACAATTCGACGTACTCATCAAGTAGTGATAGACAATAAGCCCCCCTCCTTGCAGCAATGGCTGGCTGTATGCGACAATGGCACATCGTGAAGCCAGACGGCAAGCCTAACCGAATTTGGTTAGCGCAGGGTGAAGAAGAACAGCCCCGCACCAAAATTCAACATTGGATCAAGTCAATCGTCAGATCAAATCCACAACGATCTTCATTTGCGATCACCCGAGGGCCAGGGCCCAGCTCACATCAGTACCGCATACTGGCCAACCCTCCTATCTCGCAGCTTTCTTCTGCCAGTACAAGAATTCCCCGTGGTCAGCGAGATGCTTTTGATTTGCTAGGAAGTCTTTATATTTCCCCAGCTCTACCACCGTCATGATGTCGTTTACAAAACAATAAACGACCTGATCACGCAATTCTTCAAACTTCTTCTCTAAGTCTCGCACAAGAACATAGTCAACGCCTGTCTGGCGGCCGGTTTTGGAATTTTCGAAGCGTACTTTATACTTCGCATATCTCATAGCATCCAATCCCGTTTCAACCATTTTCTCTTCAGTCTGTGAGAGACTGGCATCCACTTGCGCTTCCTGCTGCATGAGTTCCCCAAGATCCTGGCTGCTTGAGGCTTTTGCCTCGGCTAGCACAGCTTGAATCTCCTTCTGCTCGGCCTCGAGTTTCTCTTTCTCTTTCTCCAGCTGTATTAGGCGATTCGTCTCAAACAGCTGTGCCTTCAATAACCTTATGCGCTCGTCGTCATCACCGATATCAAGCTTCAGGCCTGCTAACTCTGTTTCCCTCTCTTTGATAGATTGCTGCGCTGCTTCTAGGTCATTTTCCAGGTCAGTCACTCGACTTTTCGAGGTCTCTAGCCTCTTGTCAACTTCGGCCTTGGCTGATTTCAGATCCTTGATATACGAGCTTGATATCTGCCTCAAGTCTTCCAAGTCCTGTTTTGTCTTGTCCAATTCTGCTTGCACGCTGCCTGTAGCTTGCAATGCCGTTCTTAAATCATTCAGTTCTGTCTCCAGGCCGCGAACTCGTTCTGCTTCTCTTTGTAAGGTTTCAGCATCTGCCTTGACCGTCGTCAACTCTGCTGAGAGCTTTGCAACAGCTGCCTTCCCTTGCTGGAGTAGTGTTTCATTCTCTACCCTAGCTATATCTAGCTCTTTCCTAAGTGCGCTTGTGAGCTCTATCTCTCTATGCGTGGCGTCGCGCGCTATCTTCAGGCTTTCTCTGAGGTCACCAGTTGCCTCTTGCTCTTGCTGCAACTGCTTCTTCGCCTCTGCGAGCTCCTCCTCAAGCCATTCGACACGTTCCGCCTTTTGCCGTTGGCTCTCGGCGGCTGCCCTTGCCATGCCCAGTTCTGCTTGGAGGTCATGGACAGCCCGGCCTTCTTGTTCTAAGACTCCTGCCCGTCTGCTCACGACTGCGAGCATTTGCTTGAGATCCGGGGTCTCTGTTTCAACTCCAGCGCCTGTTCCGTCTGCGAGAGCGAGCTGTTCGTTTGGGAGAAGCTTCTGCCACTCGAGAATCTTCACGCGAGCACTTTCATCATGCGCCAGGTTGTTCTGGCTATAGAGAGCAATGAACTTGGCGATCGACTTTTTCAGGTCTTCAATCTCATCAAATTGCGCCTCCGCCGTAGCAAGATCAAATTGAAGTTCATCCGAATGGATCGTCTCGCAATCACCGTCTTCATAGTTCGGCTCAAGCTGGAGTCGTCCTGTGAAGGTTGAACTCATCTTCTCCACTCCTTCTCTGGTCCCCTTGATCTTTGCCAGTATCATATCCAAGGTCCTGCCCTTGATAGTGGCCACTTCTGTGGAATTCCTTAGGTCTTCGGCCTGGCGTTGACTGACGAGCTCTAATTCGGCAACTCTTTCTTGGAAGCCTTGAGATATTGTTCCGGCGTTGATATCTTCTGGCCTTCGTAAGTCACCCCTCTCCCATTGAGCAATTCTCGACTGCAGTGCTTCTAATTCTGTCGTTGCTTGTTGTGAATGTGCGGCAAGCTGCTGTCGCAATGACTCTGCCGCTGATGCTTGCCTATCACTCTCAGACTTATACTCCGAGATCTTACGCTCGAATTCTGCGATCATCAAGCGATACTTCTCCAATTCAACCGACATCTCTCGTTGATCTTGGTGCTGCTTTGCTTGTACGACTTGCATTTCGCGAGCAGATTCATGATCTGCAATTATCCTTTCAAGAGTCTCTATCTTCTGCTGACTCTGATGCAGCTTCTCAACTAATTCCAACTGCTGTCGCGACTCTTCCCGTGTGCGATTTCTCTCCACAGTCTCAAGTTCATCAATTCTCTTCTGGTAATATTTAATTTGCGCAAGTTGCCCTGCTGAACTCTCTTGAGCCTCGGACAGCCTTGTCTTATTGTGCACGTTCTCTTGCTGTTGTGCAGCCAATCGCTTCTCGGCGTCCTGCAGCCGCAGCGCAATCGCAGCTTGCGCTGCCTCGTGTGCTGCATTCTGGGCTGCAGTTTGGGCTGCGCTGTCCTGGAGTGCACGGATGCGTTCGCGAGCTTGATCAAGGGCATTGTTCTGCTCTGGCGCACGCTGGATGTGTCTTGTCAGTGATCTCTAGGTCTACCCCACGCCGGAGCGACAGGTCAGCAGGAAGGACTGGAATTTGAAAGAAGAATTGCAAGATGCTGCGCTTGACAAACAAGTCGGTGATGTACCTCCCACTAGGAGGTGCTTGGCAGATGTTGTGGAAGAAGAAGCAAGGGTTACACTCCTTGAGCGCTCTTTCATATGGCCGCCCGTACCGCCGCTTCCTCTTTACGTTTGAGACGTCCGTGGTCCACTGTGGCGACGTGCCTCGACGCGGTTGCTGCTGCGTCACCTGTATTCGGTGAAGTAATTCGCAGTGTGACTGGGTTTCGGCTTGGAGGTCGTATTCAAATCTACTTGTTGGTCTGGCTTTTGAGAGCAT
Organism: Gamarada debralockiae; assembly: GCA_002803225.1. NCBI lineage: Eukaryota > Fungi > Ascomycota > Leotiomycetes > Helotiales > Hyphodiscaceae > Gamarada > Gamarada debralockiae. The sequence goes on along the minus strand of NXFV01000313.1, from coordinate 2,769 downwards.
ATCTCGAACGTTTACATGGTCTGGGTCCTCCTCAAGCAGAAGATTGATCGCCTTTGATTCAAACCCGAAAGCTTTGGCAATCGCGGCAAACCCCCGCTGCCATTCTAGGTCTGGTCCAATGCTGGAAACCTTGTGTTTGCCATCAGTCTTCGGGACAAGATTCGTGAGGCGGGGGTAGTTGCGCATTGAGAACATCCAAAGCTGTATATATGCTATCTGGAATTGACCTTCCTCCTCCATGGGGACATTAGCCGCCTCCGTCCATCCGTCGGCATATTCTAGCACTACACGGTTCGTTGGAGAACCACGCCACATATGCCGTAGTGCCTCTCTGGTTTGACATCTCGTGGGATCGATGAGGACTTTCATGGCGATGTGACTGTCTTCAAGGTATAACGTATCGGCCAAGAAAGTCCTGATGGAAGGGATCATTCCGTTGACGGCCAGAACGTTCTGTTGAAGCCGCGTTCTGGTAGCGCCTTCACCCACCTGACAAAAGATTGTCCCGTCCTGAAATCCCTGCACAATATCTTCTTTATCTGCAAATGATACCATCGGGGCCCTTGCCTCAATAAGTTTTACTGTTGCTGCGTCTATCTTCTCTGCGAGCTCTGGGTCACCGCCAATGATGAACATCCACGTACTTTTCATACTATCGAGGTAATGTATAAGTTCCTGTTACTATCAGCCGGTGCTTTTTGAGGCAAGGCTAACGCGCTTACATCGTCGCATTTAAGGCAATTAATACGCTCTAGAGTTCCCTTCTGAAAAGAATCCCATAACCCTACGAATGGTCGCAACGCAGCAAGCGCGGCATATAAGGCTGGCCGTTTCTCAATCGCCTTCAAGTCGACCTCCACCCGTTTCGAGCAGAATCCCTTCCTCCACGACCCATCGATCTCGAGAAAGCGGAAGACGGTCCCATCATTGTGAGGGATGGACTCGATGTTCCGGTTCTGCTCCTCCACGTCGAACTGACGATTCAAATCATCTATATTGTCAGCTTGCCATAATTATATCCGAATCCGCATACATGCCTTCATTGAGGAGATCAACAGCCCACCACACATTGTGAGGATAAATATGCTGTCTTGCGGCTTCCAGTCTGTGTTGACCGTGAGTATGCGTCAGCAAGGTGCCTTTGGGAAGCTCAAGTTGTCGGAGGTTCTCGGTGTCCTGCAAATCTTCGATGGTTACTCTCGATAGGCCCAGCGCCTGGGCGAGAACGGATGGGGATATTTTGGCCCGTATACGGTTCCGTTGAACATTTGGAAAGCATCCCCGATCTCTGAACTCGTCGAGCCAGAAGTCAATCTTTCTTGATTGAAGCGGAATGGATGGCCGGCCTGGAGGCGGCTCATACTTCAGATTCTCCAATCTCACCAAAGCCACACCCTCTCGAGCCCTTTCAGCGAGATGGTCCAAGAACTCTGCGGTCTCCTGTGAGTTTCTCATCCTGCGCCGGACGTAATGCACTGTTCAAGGTTCATCTCTTGCATATATGGTAGTCACATGCCCAGGCCTTCTTGCTGACTGAGTGAAGATGACAAGACGGGTGCTGACTGGATTGGATCCCAGCATTATAAAACAGCAGGCGGCCCTTCTAGAGCATCAAACCGTAGGCATAATGGAGCACGACTCGGGAGCGGTGTCTCGAAGAGCAACTGGTATATGGCGCTTGAGAGGCGCAGGTCAGGACGAGAATGGAGCGCATACCCCATTGAAGATGCAACCGTCCGTTGCTACGTCAGACTCGGTTGAGCATGAGGATCACATTGATGGTACCTTTGAGTTTGGTGGGATCCGAGTAAAGCTTGTAACGTACAAGTCAATACCTGGAGTAGTTCTGGTCAACGCGTCGAAGACTATGAGTGAGTGGAACACGTTACGCGCGCTTAACCATCCTAACATCGTCGGATTTGATGACGATAACTCTGGCACTAGCCATTGGTTGCCGACAAAGGCTAGGCAGGATGAGATTGACCCGAAGGGGCAGTGTGAACTATACGTCATGAAGCCACCCTTATCTGTCACAGTTGCGGCCGCTGCAGCCCAGTATCCATGGTCAATACTAGATGTGCGAAGAATGTGCAAAGACGTATGTTATTTAAGAAACTACCTAGCACCGCAATACTAACACAGCACAGACGCTTCACGCTCTTGATTACCTAGCTGGGCAGAATCTCTTACGTGGTAACTTCACTGCAGAACACATAATAGTGACCGGGGAAGGGTTCAAACTTGGTGAGTCTCAGTATATGAGCGTCCTAAAAGTTGCTAAGAATAGCGTAGCAAATGTTCACCTATGTCAGGTCGCACAGGACAACTGCGAGGTGGGAGATCTTCGATCTGTTGGTCGGATCCTCAAAGAGATCCTCGAAGGGAGTAACCGCGTTCCAGATAATGGAGAATGGATAGGCTTCTATAACGTTGCGATGAAAGAGCTCACTTTTAAGGAATATCGAGACGTGTTGCCTGAATTGCTCGAACGGTATTGGCCTCTGCACGGGGGAGAGTATGAAAATAGATCTCAGGAGGACAGACTTCGTGGAATTGTCTACCTTGTTAGTCAGAGGCAGCGCAATACTTTCCAATGGTAACTTTAACCTTTTCTCTCTGTGCCGACCAGTATCTGGAAGGCGTTATGTGTTGTCCTCTAAGCGTTCTGGGCCTTGAATAATTAGATTCCCTTGAAATACTAGTCTTATTTCACTATATTGTAACTGTATGACCAATCAGATGAGTCTCCTCTATTGTAATTTCTGCTAT